>JAEIIL010023713.1:0-59737 GCA_018905715.1 Drosophila lini | reverse complement strand
TTCCCCTTGTTATTTTCATTTTTCTGGTTTTTTGTTCAAGATTTTCCGGTGTGTCGGGGGATTCCGCCAGCCCTGCCTCCCGCTGCCTGTTGTCTTCGAGCGTTTCGTTTCATTTCATTTCATTTTGGAGCGACAAATTGTGCGTGTTGACTGTAGGAAATGAATGTCATCCATGTGACATGTTGGCAAAATATTGAAATATGTGGGCTACAAAAGACAAAGCCGGAATCTGGGCGCACGGGGTCGGACATATGCGGATGACATGTGCTTATCTAGTGCGCATATTTACTGCATGCTTTCGGGCACAAATCGCATTTGAAAACGGCTTGATTTCATTCCCCTTTGAAGCGCAGATTCGACGAGTGTCCTTTGCCAATGAATGAGATGGAATCAGTGACTAAACATCTGCAAATGCCTTTCACGTGTCTCGCTTTTTCCCGAGCACGATTAAAGGGAGCGCTTGTTAAATTCCGTTCAAAGTTGCCTTATGCTTGGCACAGAGCAATTTCATAAACTGCAGCACTTAACTAAAAAATGCCGGACATATTGGCCGCCGCCAAAGCTGCTCCTGCCGACAGCAAAAAGCGAGAAATGTTCGCATTTAACAACCTGCTATAAAAGAAAACACACACACGAATAGGGATCCCGGAAGCCCAAAGCGGAAACTGAAATCGTTCCGTTCAGGCGGCTCATCAAACTGCTAGCCAAGCTCAAAATCAATACAATAAGCACGGGAAAATTTAAAAGACAACTTTATACTTAAAAAAATAGATTTCTTCAAAAAAAAGCTTAGAAACAGAAATAAATGTATTTTTTATTTAGTAAAAATAAAGCTTAAAAGACCCATTTCAGCTCTCATATTTGTCAGCTTTAAAGTAATACCTTTACTTATTTACTTTACCACAGTTGTCTGAATATTTTCTGAACAAATTTTCCCCAAGTGTTCCCCATAGCTAAAACTTTTTACTGCAAATGAGCAAACCCACGCAGTGGCGGGGGAAAAATCTGAAACGAAATGGAAAGTTCGATAGTGTGGGGGTCGAGCAACAAGCGAAACTTATTAGATGAGATAAACGAGCCGCTCTTGTCAGTGCGAAATTCATAAATTTCGCAGCCCCAAAAACAAAACCCATAAATACCAGCGAAGTGGGAGTGGGAAAGGCAAACAAAAACGAAAGCTTGACAATGAAATCGGACGGGGGAACACTTTCCCCCAAATAAAGATGAGGGAGGACGGACGGACAAGGACCGAGGGAAAGGGTTGGCCAATAAATCGACAGCTGCAAGGAGACGGCTAAACAAATTGTTTAGCTAAAAATAGTCCGCACAAATTGTGGCTTATAAATTGTGCTCAAAGTGAATGTTTGCATATACGTATACATTTCCCTCTTGGCCCGTACCACTTGGCGTATGCGCAATTTGTTTTGGCGCCTTAAACAATTGTTGGAACGTGCCAAGAGCCGGCGAAAGGCAAAGACAAATGTTCAACAGGGAGCAATAATATTGGAAATTTGATGCTCCACTGGAAAATGTAAAGAAAGGCGAAAGGAGCATGAAAAAAACAGTAAAGTGTTTCGACTATGAGTTGCCTCGTACTGGACCCTTATTAATATACATTTTTAATAATAATTAAATGTATTATAAAAGATAAATATTATAACTATAGGCTAAGATTCTTCAAAATGTTTAGGTTTAACAATAACGAAACCTTTCTTAAATAGAAATACCCCTGGCATACCCAGGCATAAAGCCTCTGACTTTGCTTTTCGCCATTGTACATATTTGCCCTTGTGGTGAGGCGAAGATTTCATTCCTTTCTTTGACTAGAAAAAAAGGGAAATTGTAGTTGGGTGCCCGAAAGCAAAGGCCAAATCCATTTACAGACTCCCCATTTCCTTGCGAAATGCGAAAGAAATCGGTGAAGAAATACATATTTG
This sequence comes from Drosophila lini, assembly GCA_018905715.1. NCBI lineage: Eukaryota > Metazoa > Arthropoda > Insecta > Diptera > Drosophilidae > Drosophila > Drosophila lini. The sequence continues at coordinate 57,800 of JAEIIL010023713.1, read as the reverse complement.
TACATTTCGTCTTCTCGGGGCAAAAGTGTTTCGGCTCTGTTGTGTGTGTGTTTATGCGGATACTGCCGGTGATATTTGCCGATAGCGATGGATGGTGTAGCACCAGACAAAGGCCACTCGTTCGGGCCAAATAAGGATATAATATGCTCCTGTGAGTGTCCGCCTGCGGCTCTGAGCTTGTCTGACTCAACATTGACATTGGCAAAATATTGGTTTCATTCGCAACAATGCAATATGTAATATACAAATAAGCAAATATAAATGCCTGCGATGTACCTGAGACCCGAGTGGGTCTTTGTAATACTAAGATAACAAGTGATTATTGTCTGCAAGGCATAAACATTTGCATTGTCTGTAGGTTTATTAAAGCCTTCATTTGAGATTAGAGTTGATAGTTTTAAGAAAGAAATTAAATTTATAATATCCTTTATGAGAGTACAAATATTTATAAATATTAAAAAGAAATAATTTTTATAATTACCTTTTAGTTTCAATGCCAGCTTAAGTTAATAAAAATACCGTTTTAAACTTTTGTTTTTCATATAACGTTACAGATTCTTTATTTATTTTTTTACTCTTTCGTTTTGTTGGTTTTCCACTTTTCTTTTTTCGTGTTTTCTTGGTTTTATAATAATTTCTCGTTTAATATAATTGCAGTTGTTGTTGTTGTTGTTGTTGTCTATGAGTGTAAGTGTATACATGTCAGTGTGTGAATGCTTGTCCGTGTGACTGTTTCGTGTATAGGTTTCCTTAACTAGATATTTTCCCCATTACTCTTAAGTGGAACGTGGCTAGCTTACAAGTTTTCCACGCCATTCGTTCGCTTAATTAATTATCATTTTCGATACCGACAAGAGAACCGAATACTGCACAATTGATTTGTTAGGTTTACTTGCAGTATGCTTTTGGTTTTACTTTAATTACTCGTAATTTATTCATAATTTCATTTTCTTTAATACTAGTTTCCGTTCTGCCAGTTGCCGGTTCTGTTGCTGCATATTAAAGTGATTTTACATAATTATGTACTTATATGCAAATGTATCTAAAACTGCATTCAAATCGGATTTTTGCGTTAGGTTTCGTGTTGGTGTTGTTGTTGGTGTGTGTGTGTCGGTGTCTGTTTCCCATTTTATTTGACTTAATGGGATTTACTCTTCATTTGGGGGCTTTTCTGGTTTCGTTTTCGGGTGTGGTAAAAAATGCATACATTATAAATACATAGTTATCAAATAGTATGATTTTTGCATTGCCACAATGGGTCTGTCTCTCTGCCTGCTGCTGGTGTATATGTATTTCGCATTATATATGTACGTGTGTGTGGTGTCTGTGCATTATTCCGTATTCCGCATATAGTTTATGCTTCTAACTTACATTACAAAATATATAACAAATATGTGTAAATGAGTATATAATATACTTGCCATTCTACTAATTTCGTTTTATCGTTTTTGCTGTCTATTCTGACTGTTTTTCTGCAGTTCTATTTGTTTTAAATATAAAATATCGCTTCCTTTGTTTGCTGTATATCTGAATGTCCTTAAAATGTGTGTGTGTGTCTGAGTGTTTGTGTGTGAATGTTTCGTTTTCCGTTGGCTGTTCGACCTATACATATATAAATGCAAAATTTATTCATAGTCAGATGCATCAGAAAGAAAGCCAAATGTCCAAATGAAAAATACGAAACGCTTTGCGGAAAAAAGCAAAAGCCGTAAATAAACAGTTCGTGGAATTCACTTTCCGATTCTAGTCTCTGTGGAAACTAAACCATAATTTGGCAGTGTTCTGTGTGTCTCTGGAGCTGTGGCCTTACTCTACCGTAACGCACTGTAGCGCATTGTGCAATTGAAGGCAAATCAGAAAGTGGCTTCGATTACCTTTTGCTGTTCGTTTTAACAATTAATGTAATGTGCTTTTAAAATTTCTAAGAATTTCCTCAAACAAGTACAGCGGAATAGTTTATTGGGTTATTCGCTTTAAATATTTATTTCGCTGTATGGTTTAACAATTACGTTAAAATCTTTGCACTTTTCAATAGTCAACTTTTGTTGCAGTTTTGTTAAATTTTCTCCCGCTTCTTTTGTTTATGTATATGCATGTAGGTGTTACCTAAGTACTTTAATTTTACTCTTTTTTTTTGCCTGTGGTAGTAGGAATAATTTGAATTTGTGTGTTTGGGTGTTAATTCGTGAAATTAAGGAACTGAAACAGAAACTTCAATAGGATCGTGTTCGCGGGCACACTGCCTGGAAAACTCTATGATTTATATAGACTTCATACACACTATGTATATATATTTGTGATTTTGTTTATTAAGTACTTACGGTTCTCTACAATCTGTAATCGGTAAACTGCTTTTGTGATTTCTGTTTTCTGCCTGACAGCTCAACAAACGAGTGGAATTTAAATAAAATCGTAGAATCAACATATAAAGTCAACAACTAAAATAATATGCATGTGTTATTTTTGTTTTTTTTTTTTCGATAACAGCAACCCGTTTCTGCGGCTCAGAGCTACCATCAAAAAGTGAAGAGGATAAAATCAATCGATTGGCGAAAAACGCTGGCTTTGTCGTGTGGAAAGAGTGGTTTTTAAATGCAGTTAGATTTGGATTTATGTATATGGAGGATTTTATTTTTATTCGAATGTGAATGCGGCTCCTGTTGGGTCCTCCACTCTAGTTTAAAGGACTTAATAGAATTCTGGGTTTCACATGGCTTAATATTGTGGTGTTTCTTTGTATGTATACGTGCTAAAACTAATAATATATACAATGTAAAATACTATTTAATTTTTCCATCATTAATATATATACCATTTTGTTTTGTTTTCCGTCATGCATTCCCTTTAATTATATCAATTGCGCTAAGTTCATCTAAAGGTAATTTTTTTTTCTTTGCCATTACTTTTACTCGTTACTTTACTGTGCCAGCATTTCGCCTGGAGAATTAGCTTAAGTTTTCTGCCTTTAGAATATTGTTTTAGGAGTATTTTCTTCGGTTCAGATTTTCCACTGGCATCTGGAAAGGGGCGCCGATTGTGCTCGATTTGAAATTGAATGACACACAATGCGGCAACTTGCGAAATGCCATTCGATTTGCAGTTAAAAATTTCGTAATGTTTATAAGTTAATATATTTATATATGTTCGTGTTTTGATGCATGTATATACTTGTTATGATGGAACGAAAACAGTCTTTGGGTATTCCTTTATATAAGTTTTAATTCTTTTTAATTGTAATCCTTAGAAAGTAACGCGAAATTAAAACGAAGAACTTAGGGTATATATAAATTAGGGGCATTGAGAACTTGGCCTGTGACCTACCGCTAAATGACTCACGAGGGCCGCCAACTTATAAACAGAAAAGCCCTAAAAATAATAATTACAACTTAAAATATTATGCACAACAAATCTGTTCGAGAATTAAGGTTATAAATTCATAAGCGCTCCTAAACTAAACTTTGGTATGCTCTCTCCTACGCCTTACAATTCCCATATCCTTCCTCTTAATTTTCCCGCAAAAAATGCTGGTTTCGGCTCGCGTTGCCCTAATAACTTAATCTCATTATCGTAATTGTTTAAATTTAAATGCTGATGAAATATTTTTACAAATGTCATTTTTCGTGTCATAATATGTGTTTGATTTTCCTTCATTTCCATATCCATACCCACATCCACATCCACTTCCGTTTCCCGTATTCCCCTTTTAGTTTTCTAGTTCTTAGTTTCCATTTACGTAGAGAGTTCTGCCAACTTTTCAGCATTGCGATGCTTCTTTGGTTGCGCTTTCTTTGTGTGCGAGTTATCCTCGTGTGTGGGGATTTCATTTCGATTTAAATGCAACTTTGTATCTACTAACAGTTTTAGTTTGTTCATCTAGGTATCCGCCTCGGATTTGGATTCGGTCTCCGCTCTGCACTCACTTCACTCTTGGCTTCTCCCCGCTTACAATTCTAGCTCGGTATTGTGGGGATTGGGCGCCTCGGGTCCGTACATGTTGGCCAGCTTGTCGAAGCGTGGCCCCCAGGCCCCGAGGTAGTCGTACTCCTGCTGCTCGTCATCAGTGCCTGCAATAAATAAGCAAACACACACAAAAATTCATATTTAAATTCGACTCTAAAAATTGCTTGTTTTATTTCATAGTTTCAAGATTAAATACTTTTTTAAATGCAAGTTTTCTTCGTGTATGCAAGGCACACAAATACCATATTTTCTTCTAATTTTACACCCAATATTCAGCTGTATCTGAGACACGTTGGCCTGAAAATGTCAGAAAAGATGGTGAGTCAGCGAGTCGAGTTTTAAAAACTGATTGGCACTCTATGAGTTTCTAGTATCTTGTAGCCTACTTAGCGGGGCTTCTCAGGCTTCCGTTCTAGATTCGTGACTAAGCTGCAGCATATTGGGTGCAAATGCTATTCTTAAACTAGGTGTTTCCCTGGCTTACCTGAGGCCAACGAGCTGAGCGATCCGGCTGTGCTGCCGCCGCCCTCGTACGCATAGTTCCTCAGATCGTCGAAGGGAGGAGCATTCGGATCGCCATCGGCGCGCTTTTTATGCTCCTCTATAAACATGCCCACGTTGGGCTCTTGACCAGGCATTAAGGTCATAACGGGATCTGAAAGTAGCACACATCAAGGAAAAATTTGAATATATATTATACTAAGCATTGATAGTAATCAAATATTCTACAAGCTAATTGTAAACTACTATTTTTCACTATTTAATGTTGTTAAATAATTCCTTTAGTGACTTTAATCTCTGATTAAGTTCTCAAATGTCTTAAGCTCAATCCTCCTATATCTGCATGCCCCAATTTCAAAGGGAATACTTACACATAATTGGCATTTTCATGGGCGCCAGCTCGGGTGGCATTGGCCCTCCAATCGGTATCTGCAGCGGTGTGATATCAAAGGCGGTCATATCGTCCTCGCCGCCACCCTCGTCGTCATAGTTGATGATATTCTCGCGCACATCGTCATCGGGGCCCGGATATTTGATATGCGCCTCACGGCGACGGTTGTACACGACGAACACCAAGACGAGTACTGTGAATGGTTGAAAATTAAACAATATTAAAATACGATTCCGGCTAAGATATTCCCATCCTCCAGGAGGCAACAACAACTCGTTGGGTTTACAAAGTGCATTAAGCTACACTTAATTTAACATGCAGAGCAATTTCAGTTATACTTCTCTTCCTCAACGCTGGAAAAGGGAATCGCAAAATACCTTTTCGCTATCAGCTTGCAAAAAATGCTTAATTAAATTGTAGAACCGAAAAGGAGGAAAGCGCAACGAAAAAACAACAGGAAGCAATATTGAAAGAAATGGAATCAGCAAAAAATATAAAAAATGAAAAGGAAACGAAACGAAAACAAATATAGCAAACATTGTCCCAGTTTTCTGGTCAACGGAAAATGGCAAATCAAGTTGCAGACGCTGTCTCCGCGTAGCATTTCTAATTTGGCCATCGCGCGCTTCTCAGCATATTGCGAAAAGTAGACAGCATCTGTTGCATAGCCAACCGACAATTCCGAGGAAAACAAAACTTTTTCGGGTACTCCAAGTCGTGGAAATTGCCACCGCAACTGCGAGTTGACGTTAAGTAATTTGCTGCGGCTTCTTCGTCTGCCGAAAGTTTTTCTGCCAGCTGGCCAGCGTGTAATTGCAATTATTGTGTTAGTCAAATACGCATTCGCAATACGAAAAGGAAGTTTAATTTGTAACCTGATTTTTCATGGGCTTGCTATCGCCATCGCTCTGCCTAATTGATATGCAAAAAATTCCTGCTGACCATTCAGTAAACTTTAATTTATGGAACGACTTTTGTTGTGTCATGTAATTTGCGGAAATTACTTTTGACATGCTTGCTTGCCGGGATCCGTCGTTTCCGGTCATTGCAGATGGCTGATTGTAAGACTTAATTAATTTTATTTCCGTGCGATGCCATCAATATTTAAGGGCAATGTAGTCTTTTGATTAAACTTTTAATTGGCATAAGAAAATTGTATGTTAAAGACAAACAAATTGATTGATTTAAAGAAATATTTAATTTCAGAAAATAAATGTAAATTCAAGTAATAAATTTTTAAATAAGAAATAGCTTTAACATGTCTTAAATATTTTATATTTTCGTTTGTTTTACCCTGAAGTTGCTCGATTTAATAAAGAAGAGTATTAATTCCATGCAAGAAAGCGCCAAACTTTAATTTACTTAGCCTGATTGTTAAACAACTACTCAAACCTTAAGCTCAAGTGTTACGCCCTTGGTTTCGCACACACCAGCACCGTGGGTGAGGGAATTCTGCGGTATACTTACATATCAGAGTGCCCAGGCAGAGCGCCAGGGCGACTATAAAATCACGCGACGGCGTCAATACCCCGGAGGCCAATAACTCCAGTTCGCAGTGCATGCCGGTGAAGCCCATGGGGCAGTGGCACTCGTACTTCTTGGGCGGATGATGATCGCGACAGCGGCCCCCGTTGCGGCACGGGAACTGGAGGCACTCGTTGTCGTTCACACAGGTGCTGCCGGAGCTTCTGTAGCCCGCCGGACAGCTGCACACAGGCGTATACGTAATGCCCCGAAAAGTAACGTTACGTATACGAGTGGTTGTACGAGTTGTTCGTTTAAGTGGATGTCGGATGTACGGTGTTTGTATGTGTGTTGGGTGTGTTGGAGTGTTGAAAAAATAAAAGAAATTATTTAAAATTTGTTTTCATCATGCAAGTGTGTGTAGGTGAATGTGTATGTGTTTGTTGCTCTTGTAAAATTTGTTACACTGAGAAAATTGGTTTCCCAAATCAAGAATGTAATTCGTTTAAATGGTAAATTTTTGTTTTGAAATATTAACTGAATAAAATGTACAAAGCTCGCGAAAAACTTTACTAAAGAGGATAGTATGTCTTGTATCGTGTACTTATTATTAATTAACGAACCCTATTGAAGACAATATTTAAAACGTCGAATGGAATTCATCTATCGATTTGAGAAACGTTTATTTTCTCAGTGTTATCTTGCTTCGCTTTCATCGTTTGAATAGTTATGAGACTGGAATTTTTTCCAGTCCCCTCATCCCTCTATAGTGTGAAAAACTGTCAAAAAGTCCTTTTAAACGTTCGTTGCAACTTTACTATTTTTTTTTGCTTTTTTTTCGTTGTAGTTATTATTTTACGCTTTGTGACTTTTTAGTTTCGGTTTTGGTCGTGTGACAAACTTTTTGCATTTGCATTGCGCAAACATTCTACGTCCCTTCACCGACTTTTCTTTTTCTAGCACGCATCTTAAGTGCTGTTTTGCACAATTTTTGTTGTATTTAATTTTTTTTTTTGCTTTTATGAATATTATGCAACTATTTTTTTGTTCTTGGTCGGAATTGAATAAAGTTTTTTATCCTCCTGCATTCTTGGGCTAAGTTGATTTTCATTTTATTTTGTCGCACTTTTCATGACTATTTTTTTACCCCTCGTCCTTAAGTTTGTTTTGATTAGTTTTGGGTAACGCACTCGCCCTCGTCCTTGAGTTGCGGAATAAAAAACTTTGCAATGTCTGTTGACTTTGCAAATTAAGGTGTGAAATGGCATTGAGAAATATCTATGATTTAAGACTTTGTATTTTGCTTAACACAATGTCAGATAGTCTCGATTTACTTAAATCATATTAAAAAAAAAAAAGAATTTATTTCAAGAGCAGACTTGAGGCACTTTTGATATATTGACGGTTATTGGCAAATTCTTTGGCCTGACCATTGACTTCTCGCAGCGGGAATGCAAGAAAAAAGTGCAAACAACTTGAGAAGAAGGAGGATAAAGTAAATACCTCAAAAGCAGGAAAAAACTTTCACACTAAATCAGAGCCGGTCGGACAGTTGAATAGCGATCCCTTTTCCCCGTTGGCTGCCTTACTCCGCCTTCGATTGCTCCCCAGTGCGTTGTTAAGACCCATCAGAAGTGAGTGAGTGGGGTACTTGATAATTTTAGCTGAAATTTTCCACTTTTTTCCGTTCGTCTATGAAGTTTGCCATATTTTACGTCATTAAGTTTTAGTCCGAGTGGACTCGGGCGCACGAAACAATTTCCGAGCCAACTTTTAAATGCTGTGCAAAGGTGGCTTTGAATGGAGTCAGGACTGTAAGCCAGGGACTGGCGTTTTTCTGGCTGTTTACACACATACCCGGCATTTAACTTGAACAGTTGAGCCAAAAAAAAAAAAAAAAAAAAAAAAGGAAAATGCAGAAGCAGAAACGTAGTAAATCCTCGCGAGGCAATGCCCAAAATGCAACTGGCAGCTTCTTAGTGCCACTTTCCAACCTGCTCCTTTGAGCTGTCTGAGCTTCCTGTCTGTATTTCCCCTTTTCCGTTTTTTATTCTCTCGGTTTGGGTGGATTTAGTGCATCGTGATTTCTCGAAATGCCAAAGCTAACAACTGCAATTGCTCTTCCTCCCGGTCTTGTCTCCTCACGGGCAACCTGTATCTTTGACTGCACATTTGTTAACTTACCTGAAGGGCATTTCAGGTCTTGTTCTTTGTCTTGGCTGAGTGCATTGTGAAATGTGGGTAGTTGATAAAAGTATGGCCAAAAAACTAAGTGGAACGCATGTATCACAGGGTCGGAGTCCGGGAAAATCCCCGGCAAGAAGCTTAAGTTTTCAGTTAGAACACAGAACTAATTAAATATTCCACTACATATGGGTACATACCTTGGTTTAAATATATTTTAAATATTTACAGACACACACACACATTGAATAATATTATAAACTTGTACATTGAGTGAAAGGCTGAACGGAAAATGTGCCAAAAACAAATATTGAATATGAATGGAGATGAAATCATAGGATGATGAATATGGAAATGCCTTTTTGGGGAGAATATAGAATATAGTCACAGGGCAATGGAAGCCGAGTGCCAAACATATGTTTTTATTAAAGGTGAACTCGGTGAGCCGTGATTTAGATGCCGAATGATTGGATTTGGTAAATATAATATGATTGGTTATGATAAAATAAAAGCAAAGTGCACAGGCTGAGAGCCATTGAACATGTCGGATTGATGGGGAAAATGAAATGGAATTTGTCGAATGAAACGCACGAAATTGATTGGATGATGATTGCAACCAGCTAATAAAGTTCGAATAAAGTTACAACACAGACACTAAGGGCTAGGCATTCGCTAAAGCACTAATTGCTTAATTAAAACTACGAGTTGTTGCTGCACATTCGGAGGGAATTAATTATGTTTTCCCTTATGTTGAGGGACTCTGGTTGGATGCTCACTCAGAATGATCAGGAGGCAGACCAGTATCGCCGCCAGGGCGCCCATGCTGAGCTTCAAGGTCTGACCCTCCTGCACCAGCTCACAGTTCTCGCCCCAGAAACCGTCGGGACATATGCATCGATACCGTAGGCGGGGCTCGAGATTAATGCAAGTGGCACCGTTCATGCAGGGCATATCGAGGCACTCGTTGCGATCCATACAGCCCTTGGAATCGGGCGACATAATGCGTCCTTCGCCGCAACTATATCGTATTTTATTTATAGAGTAAGTTACTTGAGTAATAGTGGGAGCAAATGGCAACAAAAGGTGGGCTAAACGAAAAGGCAAATATCGAATGGATGTTCCAATTGTAATGTGATTTGTCTGCAGATTCGAGGCAGGTCCAAGTTATGTCAAGGCTTCGATGGAGGTAAATTCTTAATTCTACTTTACAGATCTCTAATTCACTTTGCAATGATTTTGAATGCTTTTAAGGCTTAGTACTTTTTCATTGTTGCTTACAAGGCAACGGTAGAAGATTAATTAAGAGTATTCTCAACCTTTTAGCGCTGCTTTACCTTGGCTGATTTATCTCCCTTCAACTAAATTGGCAAATGGAAAAAGCTTAAAGCCAACGACGTTGTGTTAGGAAAGTATGTGTGTGTTTAACAAAGATAAGCATAGAAGTACCTGTGCCAAGCTAGTTACAATTTCTTGTTCGTTTTGTGTAATGAAACAAAAGCGTGAATATGTACAAAGACCATTACAAGCCGGACAAATGCTCTTTGCGCGGGGAACTCGAAGCTCGAGTCTCGAATCACAGCTCCCGGGATCGACTTTGGCCCGAAGTCAAAGCGAAATCGGAAACGTAAGCCTAAGCCGATTGATTTGTCACGCAACGTTTAGTGCCAATCACTAGCTGACTGTGTGCCGCGTGTGTGAATGAAGTGTGTGTGTGTGTGATGTGGAAGTGTGACTGCTATTCATCGGCAGGACCTCCTTTGACGGACGGTCAACAGGCTTTTTGCCCAACTCTCCCCTTTTTTTTGTGGGCCTCTGCCCTTAATTGATTAAGCCTATCAAATGTTAGCTCTGCTTGCTTATCAAAAGCCGGTGATTTGTTTTCTTGTTCCCTTTTATGTGGTATTGGTTTTACTTTGTGGATTTTTGGGGGCTCTTTTATCGCCACACATGGCTTATGGGTACATTTTGGATAAACTCTTTTTCCCTCTTTTTTCCCTTTCTATTTGGGTTGGTTAAGTACAGTCCGAATGGTCAATTTATTTGAATGGTTTTAATTTTTCTCGTTTGGTAATTTTTCATTTTGTTTGATGAGAAACGAAAAGCAATGGGTTAAGGCCTAAAAATGTATTTGGGAGGGGGCGGTGATAATGATGAAGAAGAAACTTACGTGCACTCGTAGACGTTCCACAAATCCACGCACTCGAAGGGATCGGGGCAGATCACGTTCGAACAGGGTTTATTCGAGGGACAGCCCTTCTCCAGGTTCCTGGCCATGGTGGCCTGACCCCACTGGGTGCCGTTCATAGCCGGTGGAAGCGGCAGGTGCTTGCCTTCCAGGCTGAAGAGAGAGAAATACAATTTTAAATAATATTATATTGAATGTATTTAACATTAATCGAAATATATATATTAGTTAAAATAATATTCTAAAGACACTTACCGTATATCATCGAGACAGCTCTTCTGGTAATCGGCGTAGACCTCAAAGGTCCTCACTCCCGTGTACTCTGCCTTGCCGCCGGCGTAAACGCCTTCCTGTTTGTCCACCAGCAGCCACTGATGACCAACAAACTCGAAGGTTTCGTTGTATCGTCGACCCTCGCCTCCGTCCAGTTCCAGGGTAGCAGCTGAGCCGTAGCGATTAACCCTCACCACATGCCATTGGCCATCGTTGACCACGATGGCGTTCAGCCAGAGATCCTTCTCCTCGGTGCGCAGCGAGTTCAGATTGTAGCGGAAGTGCAGGTGTCCGTCCTTGATCTCCAGGATTCCGTATTCCCTGTTGTGCTGGTCACTAACCCGGAACAGTTCGCCGTACTCCTCTCTCGTGCGGAATCTCAGCTGGACCTGAGTGCTAAACCGATCCGGCTCAAAACTAAGGGCATACTTGACATAACTCTGGGCCTTGAATGTGGTCGGAATGGTGGGGATATTGCAGGCAGGACCGGTCCATCCGGGGCGGCAGTGGCAGCGTGCTTCGGATAGGGAACCCACGCAGTTTCCATGCTCCCAGCAGCGAGCTGTGGTCTCGGTTTGGGCACACACCTCTTCGGTTTGTGGACAGCCCGCCACACTGTTCCTGGAGAGTCCCGGGTGGGCGAGATCGTAGAGCTTGGAGTTGTGGACCAGATTGCGGATGCATCCATCGAAGCCCTTGGCCGTTGGCATGTAGTGCCAGAAGTAGAGGCTCTGATCGAACTGCTCGCGATAAAGTCCGCCGACCTGCAGGGGTGCATTCACATTCAGATACTCGCTGAACGGCGGGATTTGTCCTCTCGCCTGGCAGGACATATCATCGAATTCCGGCGGTGTGCCGTCCTCCATTTCAGCAATCTCAGCCGATTTGCAAAAGTCCACAACCATGCGAATGTTTTCTGTGTCCCAGAACAGATCGATCCTGTGCCATTCGCCGTCATCCAGGGTCTTCTTGGTCTTCACTCTCAGCTCCAGAGTACCCGAGCCGAAATCGATCAGAAGCCTCGGGTAGCCTCGCTCCAGTTCCAGAGCAATGAAGTCGGATATGAGCATCTCATCCCGCTCTGGGGGTACAATCGGTCCATTGTAAATGATCAAGCCGTCGGGCTTTCGGGTAATAAATTCCAGGCTCAAATGGGATTCATCGCACATTTCAAGGGGCGGATACCAGGCCCATCCGTTTCCGCGGAAGCTGCGCGTTGTCTGCTGACACCTGGGACCCGTGTAGCCCAAAGGACAAGAACAGTGAGGACCGAATCTGGTGTCCATGCAGCGTCCGCCGTTGTGGCACGGCGTGGTCCTGCAGGACTCGGCCTTGGTGAAGTTGCGAGCACCACAAGTACAGTCGGCAATGGTGTCCACTCGCACGCCCACCAAGGCGGTCTTGTTGGCATTGACCATGTAGGGAAGGGGACTGATCTCCAGGGCATTGGTGCAGCTGCCCTCGCACATCTGGTTCTCATACAGGCACTCATCGATGCCCACCATGGTGATGTTGATGCCCACATCCTTCTCAATCTCCTCGCGATGCATCAGGACGATACCGTTGAGCCTCACAGGCTTGTAGTAGGGAGAGCCGTGAGCAGAGAATCTGACATCTGTGAGCGGGGGATGTCGCCTCTTCAACTGCACACTGAAAATATCCACATTCTCCCTTTCGGTATTGAGTAAATCGGCCAGCTTGTCCCTAAAACGATCCATTTTCGAGCGACTCATGCTCTGAGTCCTGTAGTTCCACACGCGAATAAAGTCCTCATCGGATATTCCCGACAACCGAACGGATCCCGAGTTAATCACCGCTTCGTGAGGAATTTCCCTGACCGTAACTGTGACATTTGCCGGAATATCGGTTTGAGTGTGCTTGCGGTCGTAGACCTTGAACCTGAGGTGGTAGCGCCCCTCGCGAGTCCCTGCTCGCATGGTGACCATGCCGGAGTCCTCATCCAATTTGAATCTGGGATGCTCCATGGCCTCCCAGTAGAACTTCTTGTCGGGCAGATCCCAATCGTCCAAGTCGTAGACATACACCCGACCGATGGGTGTATCTGGCGATTGTCCTTGGTAGTTGTAAACGAATATGTCCTTGGATCCAGGCTGCATTTTGTTGTCATTGACATCGCCAATGATCACGGTCAGTGTGCTCGTGCCAGTCATAGCCGGTGAGCCGTGGTCCTTGATCACAATGGGGATCATATACTCCTTTTGCTGCTCGCGATCAAAGGACCGAAGGGAGGAAATGACAGCCATGCCATCACCGTTGGCACCCTCTGTAAAATGGGAGGAAAAATAAGGTAAGAAAGGATAATTAATAAAAGAAAAATTAACAGATTACAATCAAGGAACACAAAAAATGGATAAGGGATTTTATTGATGCCATTACTTTTAAGCTAACTTAGACTTAAAGTAAAGAAAGCTTTTCTGTTTAAAGTTCCCATTAAAGAGTGACTTCTAGATAATCCCCGAACTGTAGCATCTGCCTACAGGTGAATAAACTACAAATTGTTGGGCGAGTAACTGACAAAAATCCTGCCCAAATCCACTTGCTACTCGGAGCTTCAAAGGCATTTGCCAGTTAGCCGTAAGCCCCGACATCTAACCAACCCAAAGCACTAAGCCCTTTTATTAGCCAGCACGTGTTCCACCTGATTGCAGATGCAACTTTTGCAATAGCCCATTTGTTGTAATTACGCCTTTGAGCCAACAAGTGTTAAGTCCGTACTCGGACCGCTCGCATGGAATGGAAACTACAACTGCCCCAGGGAAATGGGGAGGTAGAACTCCCAGAAGCGGAGAGAGAACGCACATTTGAAATGTATTTTTAAAGACACTCCATGGTGTGTTTTTAGGCAAATTGTATGCAAATACGAGTCTGGAAAAGCCTGCTCTGCCCTCGCCCCAAAGTTTGCATAAAGTCACAGGCTATCTGGAAATTTCGCCCCAACTTGTAGCCTCTCCCATTTCCCAGCTGGGGCATCAAAATTGGATTGCCACCCACACAAATTGTGACTGCTGCTACTCGGGCACTTCCTCTACTTTTTTCTTGGCTTTTCCTCAGCCAAAAAATGCAAAGGGTACTGCGATGCATATGTAGTTGGGATTTTGTGGCAGACTCCCCGTGGCTGGGGGTAATTTAATTGAAAACTTGTGCATTTGCCATTTTATTTTTCGCTCAGGTGGGCGACGAGTGTGTGTATCTGTGCCTTGCTTTTATTATTTAAATTTTCATGTGCGATGCGGTCTGCTGTTTCCGTTCTATGGCCAAAGATTCCTGGCTATTCATTTCGGGGCATCCTCTCCACTTTTTTTTTCCAGGGAGCGAGGTAATTGCATTTTTATGCTATTGTTAGCAGTCGGCGACACTGGCCCTCTCAACCCTCGATAGTTGGCAAAGAATATTTCGATACAAGCTCGGAAAGGGTTGCAAAAATGAAAATTTTGCGCTGCTGGTGCATTGTTTAAGCTTTGACCCAAATATTGGGCAAACTTTTCCATTCCGGCAAAGTTTCTGGTCAGCTCGCAACTATTTTTCGATCCCTATAACCTCTTCGAGTTGAGTATGTGCAGCAATTTGCAAGTAATTGGTTAGTGTATGGAAACCAGACTGCCAAATCGAAGGGCAAATAGCCAAAAGTTTCTAAGCTGTGATTAAATTAACATTGAATAACTATTTTTAAATGAGTTATGCAAGTTATTCGGTTATTAAACTGAAACTATAACTGAAACTTGAGCTTGTTGTGTTTTGAACTACGTTATGTGGCATATTTCATGTGAATAAAAAATATAATGAAATGAATACACTAAATATTTCTTTAATTTATATATTACATAATCTAAGAAGCTTGAATTATTTTTCCAAATAGAATAACCATTTAATCCTCTCAAGAAAATAAGTAAAATTGTACTCACTCTGATCTTGTTCCACCTTGAAGGAAGCACGGATAATATCATCGGCACTGGGATCCAAACGGAACTGGAAGGGCGGGCCATTGCTCTTGGAGCGATCATCATCGTCGGTGGCCAGTATCTCGACCACTTTACGTGGCGGCACATGCTCCGGCAGTACGGGCCTGTAGTCCTTAAGGAACTTGGGGGCATTGTCATTGATGTCCTGCACGATAACGGTGAGCGTGGCTGTGGCGGTTTTTGGTGGAGAGCCATCGTCAATGGCCAGGATCTTGACCTGATGACGGGGCACAACTTCGCGGTCCAAGGAGCGCTGAATGGTCACCGATCCGTTCTGATTAATGGCAAACTGACGCTGGCGATCCGAGGAGCGGTCGATCGAGTAGGACACCTTGCTCTTGCCACCCTGATCCGGATCGGTGGCCTTGAACTTTTCAAGTTCAGTGCCCACCTTGGTGTCCTCGAAAACGGACACCTCCACGTTGGCTCTCTCGAAGTGGGGCTTATTGTCATTGATGTCCCTCAGTTTGACGACAACCCAGGAGTAGGCCACGTGGTACTTGTCGTTGTCGTTATCCTCGCCCTTGTCATTGACTTGGATGCGGAAACGGAAGCCGTTGCTCTGGAGCTGATCCTCGTAGTCCAGGGGCTGGACGATTTTCAGGGAGCCTGTGCCATCGTTATTACGCACCATGGTGAACTTATCGGCGCCATAGCCGCTGTTATCGATGACCTTGTACTGGAACTTGTTCGTTTCGTCCTCGTCGTGTACGGTCACCGTTAAAATAGGCATTTCCGGCAGGGCAGTGCCATCCGTTTCGTCCACTTCCGTGAACCATTCATCCTTCGTGAACTGCGGCGGCATATCGTTGATATCCTTGACTCTTATCGAGGCCGTCCCCGTCCCCTTTAACCCCCCGCCATCCATCGCAACAACTTGTATGGAATAATCCGGTGTCCTCTCGCGATCCAAGCAGCACACGGCGGTCTTTATCACACCCGTATCGGGTTCAATTTCGAAAATCGGTGAGCCCGTCTCCTCCTCAATCACATTCTTTTCGATGGAGTAGACCAGGCGGGCGTTGGAGCCCTCGTTGGGATCGTCGTAGTCTACGGCGGTCATGGTCATCACAACCATGCCGGCGGTGCCGTTCTCCGTCACGTTGCCAAAGTACACGCCCTGCGGGAAAATGGGGGCATTATCGTTGATGTCCTTCAGATTGACCTGGACGTCCGCATATCCCACGAGGCCCTCGCCGCCCTCGTCCTGGGCAAAGACAGTGAAGCGCCACTGGGGCCGACCGTTCGGTTGATCGCGATCCAGCGGCTATAAAGGCGTAAAAATGTAGGAAAAATAAGAGTGTGAGTGGGCTTGAGTGTAAAACGCTGTTGTTATGGGTTAATATGCACGAGGGCATTGTGTAATTTTAGCTGTCATAAACGCAAAACCGATTAACATCTGGGATGGGGGAGAAAAAACATTGTTGTTGCTGGGGCACCTCTTTAACCCATGAAATTATCCTGCTTTCATACAAAGGGGAAGCCGGGGACGCCCCAACCCGAAGCCTGTCCCTGATGTTGATTGTGACTTTGATATGCATTCACCGCAGCCTGAGTGATGTGTTGCTCCCACCTGTGCACCCTTAACACCCTCCACACGCACACACACACCCCATCCAATTCCTTAACCCCACACGTATGCAAATAATAAAAAGCGCAAAAAAAGGGAAAAGAAAAACGATTTTAATCAGTACTTTGTATCTGTTGGCGGCTGCTGGCAACCCTTGGATAATGCCCCCAAACCCTTGTTAGGTGGCCGCCGGCGCCCCTTAACCCTCGCAGACATGTGACAGCCCCAGCAGACTGACAACAAGAGGAGCTTTTCATGGCGCTGACATTGGGTTTGCCGTAAAAAATCGTGTACGAGGCGACAACAACAAAAGAATCGTATGTAGAATTATTATGAGTGATGGATTACACCTCAGGTTACTCTGTAAACCAAAGTGTCACCGACTAATACCCTTAACTTATATTTTGTGTTAGTTTTTTGGAGAGGAATTAGTTTACAGCCAAACTAAATTGCAAACTAATTTTAAAGCTCTGTGTTTGCTACTTTTATTTTTCTTTTAAAATGTATATATTTTTTTAAATTAAACTAATTTATAATGGCTTCTTCACATATTTTTGTTCAATATATAATTATAATTTTTCTGAGCTTTAAAGTACTATTTTTCTAAAATTCCAAACAAATATTTCCCCACCTGCTTTACTTTCCCAAAAATAGACCCATCTCCTGAGAAATACTCCCAAACATACCCATTATGAAGGGAATAAAAGAAAAATATGTACACACAACCCCTGTGTCGTCATCGCTTTAATTTGCATGACAAATTTGCCAACATTGTTATGACATATTCAATTTAAGGGATTAGTTGTGAGTGGGTCACGGTCCGTGGTTCCACCAACAAACGCAAAAAAATAATAATAAATAAGAACGGTACAGCTGTTTGTTATCCCTTATCAAGTCCTTATCCTACCTACCCTCCCGTTTTAAGTGGAAAGTCGGAAAATAAAATTACATTCGTGGGAAGAGAGGATAGTCGTCTATGGACTAAAAATGGCTAAATTGTGCGGCCCAAATGTTTTCGCTCTATACGAGTGGCATGCACACATATTATTTTTATTTGAGCTGGACGCATGGGAATTTCATTTAATTTGGCTTTGGAGTTTTCGGGGCTACACACATTTTTCGTTGTTGGTGAGAGAGTTAAGTGAAAATTTCGACCCGCATGCGGCAGGGGATTTTCAATTGTGATTTTGTAATTAGTTTTAATTTACTCTTGAATCGACGCTATTGTGGATGCTTTTATTGTGCATTTTAAATAGCATATTTAAATTTAATGTAAACCCCTTTTAATGTGAGCAACAAAGGCAAACTTGCCAATTCCTTTGATTTTAAATTCCAAAGAAATCACAGGACCTTGAGGGCAATCAGTCACTTTTCGCCGGTGAAAGTTCCTTCACCGATTCTCATTTATAAAATTTTATTTAATAGCTGCACCGGGAGGCCTTCCGGTCCCCATGTCCGTATGTCCGTCAACTGCCATTTAAATGTTAAATAATGAGCACGTAGGCTGTTTCGCACGTTGGCATTTTGTCGGGATTGGGATTGATTCGCGGCGGGCTTAAGTGCACATTGATGGGGCTTAATCAGCGAGAGCATATTTCGAAAATTCGCCATTATTTTCAGTTTCTGTCCAGCTGCGGCCTTGGCCAGCATGGATTTTAAAAAACCGCATTTCATTTATTTATTTACGGACGCAAGTGTTTTTCCGCGCACTCACGCCCATTGGCAATTTGTTAATGCTTAAATTGTGGCATTGTTTCGCCTATGACTTACCTTTAATACGAATATCTCGCCGGTGGTGCGGTTGATGTCGAACTTGCTATTGGCCGGATTATCTGGATCAATGCCTTGGCCCGTGAGGAAGTACACGATGTTCTGGGGACGGTCCTTGTCGCCATCTGTGGCCGTAACCTGTTCATCCACAGCGGCGAGTAAATACAGATATTTATTATTTACGGTCAGGCATTTCAGTAAAAAAAAGGTTAAAAATCAAATTAATAAACGAACAAAAACGCAGCATTAAAACGTACAGTAATAAAGCAAACATACCATGCACTACCATACAAAGACAATGAGTGGGAAGAAAAAGTTATTGTAAACATAAAAACTATTCCATACTTTTGTTAGTTTATACGTGTATATTTATTAAGCACATTTTTTCACATTTCCAATAATACTAGTCAGTGGTATTTACTCTATTTAATTACCATTTGGCTTTTTACAATTTTTTCTGCTTAATAGAAAACCAAATGTTATTTTTCGATGGATTATGATTTATTCACCAAATGCTGACAGGTATTGGTTTGGCCATTGAAAAAATGTTTTTGTTAGAATTGAGTGAAAACACAAAATCAGTGGTAAATAAAGTAATATTTGCTAACGGTTAGTAAAATGTAAATAAAAACAAAGCTTGAGTGCTGACAGATTGAATTTAATTCCCTTTGTTGGCCTTAAGCTCCGTCCACGTTCATTTTAATTAAATTAGTTGGGGGGCAGTTAGCCACAAGTGAAACACAATAAACCACAGCAGAAATCTGGGCGGTGGATCGGGTTTAACCGTGCAAATGTGTGGCATTAATACTTAAAGAGCATATTGAATTTAATTAGCAGCTTTTGGTAGTAAACAACAGAAAAGGGCTAATGGAAAAATTGAAATACGAAATGTAAAAAGTCTGCACAATATTTACGCAGGCAATTAAAGGCCGCAGGGATCTGATTAATTTTACATTTGGTTTATTTCTGTGAGCCTCCCTGATTGAACCGGGAAAATGAAATACAGTATTTTAATATTTGGTTGTTAGTGAAATCCTAGAACATATTCGAGTTAAAGGACCGTGATGCCCGGTGGAAGTCCTATTTTAATTCACGCAATTACTGAAGTTAAATACACTGGAACATTACGCCTTACACACTGCGATTATTCATTATGTTTACGCTTTGTTATGGCTGCTTTACACAAAGTTTACATGTGAAATGAAATTGAATGAGATTTTGTGTCGCTCGGTTGTTGGGTTAAATTAATTGTTAACGAGAGAGGAGAGCGAGCTGCTTTGTTTGCCGTATGCCATATGCTATTATGTACAGGACTGAGATGTGGTAAATAATATAGCCATAGCGACCTGCATGATGGTAAAGGGCGTGTCGGTCATTCCCTCGTCGAAGGTTCGCTCGTAGGAGGTCTGCGGGAACTGCGGCGGCAGATCGTTGACGTCGCGCACATTTATGACGATTGTTGTTTGATTTTCATTCAAACTGTCCGAGGCAACCAATTTCAGTTCGTACTTTATGCAAACATTAAATAAAATATATGGCCAACGCAAAAATTGGTGGGGGAGAAAACAAAAAGAGTGAAAAATACCAAAATTAAACAATACATTTAAAATGCTCATAAATTACTAAAAGGGTAACGTAAAACTATGTGTTTTTTTTTTTGTCATACAAACAAAAAATTTAAGCTAGCGTAATAATTTACACATGTCCAAGATGGTCTCTATTATCTGTATTGTTTTACTGAACTATCTAGGCATTGACTTGGCAGCTGAATTTGCATTTTCCATATTCAATCGCACGCTGTTTACTCATTAAAATGCAATAATTTAATCGACTTATTCAATTATGCATTACAAGCTGCGTAGTAATTTTAAGCATGATAATCGACATATTTCCAAGTCATCCTGCGATTAAAATACATTTTTTACAGCTCTCGACGTTGCGTGCTTAATGATAAATCAATATTATTACTGCAAAATGTTTCCAGCAACCGCAATTTAAATGCTTTGCCAATTATATACGACTCCGCGTCTCTGTGTGTGGGTGTGTGCACTCTGTAAATAAATTTTATATTTTTTCGAGCCCGCATTTTACAACATTTGTCCACTCTAGAGCGGATAGCATTTTTTAATTGTTCAATTACTTTTCGTCATTTTTTTTCAGCAATCTTAAATCAAACGAAAGCGGGGAATGAAGCATGCAAATGGCTTTAAAAATTTATGTTACATTCGCTATACTTAAAAACATGTATAGTATTGGGTTTTTTGATTGTAGGTTTGCTCAAAAAACATAGCACATACAAAAACAGGTATTGCAGGGTCCATTAATATTGCACGGCAGTAAATGCCTTTAATATGTCAACAATTTATTGAGTGGCTGAAGGAGACAGGCAAAAAACTGCAACACTCTGGGCATGTGGGCAATTGAAATAAATATAACTATTTGCCATAGATGCCCAGGGCACCCGAAGGGAAAATAAAATCCAAATGATAAATTCCGAAATGATGACAGAGTCCGATAAATAGTTCGCCGGACATTTCACTCTAAAATTCTATTTGTGTTTTGGCTTTTTGTGCAATAAAATGCTGTGGCTCAGGCAGAGTTTGTAGGGGGCATTGGGTGGAAAACTTCAAAACAAAAACTCATCACATGCAATAAAATCTAGGGAAACATAAAACGTTGTTTCGACTTTGTGCCTCATAAACAAACAATAACAGCGCAATGAAAACTCTACCAAAAACACAGAACAAATCAAAAGTTGTGAACTAAGTTTTCTATCCATTGCATTTTCATTCATTGACCTGCAAGACGCGTTTGGGCAAATTGCGATCGTCCTCTTCGGTAATCTGGGTGCGATAAGTGGGTCGCTCGAACACGGGGGGATTATCGTTCACATCCTTGACATGGATAATCACAGTGGTGTAGTTCTCCTTCAAGTTATCGGAAGCGGCCAAGCGCAGCTCATACTGAACGGGGTGGGAATTTGCAAATAAAATTACACATTAACATCTGTATACTATGTATACACTTACTACACCTACTCCTTTTAAAAGGTTATTGTATTTTGTTTAAGAAACTATTCAATTATTTAGGTCTTTATCTTTTTCAATAACATATCCTGGCATAATTTTCCTTCTGTGGTATTTCGTCTGAGAAATTCATCAATTAATTAGCTCTTTCTATACTTGTTTCAATAGGATATCCTGGTATCCTACACTCACTCCTTCCCCCGACTGACTTTCTGCATTTATTACAAATTCTAAATTACATGAACTATTTGCATAGGCCTTGGCGGAAAGTTATCCCAGCCGCATTTCAATTAAAGTCACGAGAATGGCACGACTTTATTGTTCGAATTGTTCGAATTGCAATTCAATTAATGGTTCGCCAGGATTTCTCTATCCCTTCTGCCTGGCTTCGGTATTTGACTTCTTGACCGCAGCGCATGTTCAGAAACTTGTTTGAACTTTTAAATATTTAAGTGGCCCCGCGGAGCGTGTAAATTGAAATTCAAAGGGAGACGGAAACCTGCCAGCGAGTTTCTTAATGAATTTTATAGTTGGCCAAGAAGGAGGGAAGCTCCTAGCGAAGTGGCTGTGCTTCAAGCTTTAAAAATTGTGTAATTTTTCCTGGAGTTTGCAAGATTATAGTCCCTGTTGTCCCCTATGTACTCTCAGCTTTCCAATAGCATAAACAAATCTCACAGTTGACTAAGCCCGCAACGCTTATGTCATAAATATATCTGCGCTGTGGAAGAACGTTTGTCGATTACAGAGGACTCCTCTACGGGTTTCCACTTTGCATTTTTCATTTTTTGTGTACGCGGTTTTCTTTCTGTTCCGTTTTTTCACATTTTTTTTTATATTTTTTTATTTTTTTACTTACCCTGCGTCGAGTTTCGTAATCTAAAGCGCCAGCTACATAAATGGCACCCGTCATATTTTTAACCGCAAAAGCGCCGCCAATGTTGCCGCTTGTAATTTCATAGCGGATACGTGAGGCTGTGAGGGAGGACCGCAAAAAGAATATTTGGGGAAAAAATTCAGGAAAAAGAGAAGAGAAAGAGAGAGAGAGAGAGAGAGAGAAAAATGTGTGTGTAAGATAATAATTGCGGAATTTCTGGGCATATTTTTGGAGGGCCCTCTACTTACACTCGTCGTGATCCTTGGCGGTTACAGTGAGCACTGTGTGCTGAATGTCCTCGTTCTCATCCACTTCGGCCTCATACAGCGATTTGTCGAAATAGGGCGGATTATCGTTTTTATCGGCGATGCCAATGCGTATGAATTTGGTGACTGTCGGGTAGGAGAGGAGTTTTAGTAGGAGAAAACACCATTTCGCTCGGTTAAATTTCTCATTTTCAATTTGACACTAGGAGAAAGTCGGTACTTCGTTTTGTCTGCTCAATTATCACGTACTAGACACAATGAGGAAAACTTTTTCACCAGACGGAGCAACAATTTGACGCCTCTTATTGAGGCGACAAACATTTTGTTTGCCTTTTATTTAAGGGCCTACCCTCGTCTTCCTCTTTGTTGTCCTCTGCGTGCGTGGGAAACGCGTTTCGCATATTAAGCAGCCCGGGATATTTTGGTTTTCCATTTGATTTTTATTTGCATGTGCGATGATGTAATTTATTTGATATTCATGGATTTTCCATTTGATCACAGGACCTAAGTTGGAGGTAATGCGATTGCAAATGAATTCGAGCGGAATGTTATTTTCAGCCCATTTAAACCTCTTGTTCCTCGTGTGTCTCGGGTACTCAGTCGCATAATTAACTATTATTACCGCTGGTAATGTTGCACAACACCTATTGTGGCTGCCGGAATTGCTTCGAACTCCTCCGAATGAATTTCAAATTGCCCCACAAAGGACCCTCATTCCGCCTGAGTTGAGTCAAAGTACACAGATGATTTAATATGGCAAGTCGGGCAAATACACAGACCGGGGAAAACTGCTCGAAGAACAATGCTCTGGCCGGAGGAAAGTGCAAACAAAGTCACTGACAATGAGACATATCTGAGAGCCGAGATGTCAGGCAGCTAGTAAATTACATATATCATTTATAATTGCGCCAATAACAACAGACAACAAAGACAGTGCGCTTTAATTAAATAAATGCAGAGACCGTCGGACCACACGAAATCCTGAGGACTACACACAAATCTAAGGCAGCAGATGTGCCAAGGATGCGACAAAACTTTTGCCGTTTAACAGCCCATATATACAACTTGCCAAGTGTGCAGTGGGAGAAATAAGGCAAACTATCTTAAAACACTTTAAATTATATTAAAGTCTGCTAAGGTTTTTTTATATAAAATATAAATAATAAACTATAAATAAAGTTTGCTATTTATTGGAATATTTAAGAGGAATTTGTTTATTAAAAGCACCCTGTTTTTCTATAACTTAACGCTATTTACTTTAAACCAAATATATTTAATTTAATTTAATTTATATAAATAATATACAAGCTAATACATTTAATTTTAAGACATTATTCTGCGAAATTTTCTTCAGTTTAAAGACACAAGTGTGTCTGTTTATCAATTTACTTAGAAATCCTATCCTGAGAAGGACAACGCAGGACAACTTTCCCTTGTCCCCAGCGTTGTTTGTGTTTCGGTTTATAATTTTGTTGCCTTGACTGGGAATTATCTGTGTGCAAGAATTATGCACATTTGCTCCTGCAGGTTGACAACTCTCGTTGCATACTGGGCGCACATGGCGTGTGTGTGATAAGTGGGCCACCCTTTGCACTCGCAGTCCTTCCGCCGTTGAAATTAGCAAATGTTTGGGGCCAATTTTGAATTAAATTTATGGCAAAACATTGCTAATTGCCTACTCAGTTGTATTTGGGTTTCCATGTGACGACATTTTAATTAAAACTTGTGCAGAATCCTGCAGCAAGACCGACATTAAATGCAAATCATTTCCAGCATCCTTATTATTAATATTTATGCTTCGCTTAAAGGCCTTGCATTTGCCAGATGAGCATATTCCTTTGGCATATTTTAATACCCTTTTTTTTGTGGGTCACATGATTACTTTTCAGGGCTTTTTCAGTGAGTTTACAATGCAAATTACTTGCCATATGTCACTGCGTATAATGGAATCCTTGTGCCAAGTCAATTAAATCAAGTAATTGCGAAATCGAAACTTAAGGCTGTAATTATGATTAATAAGTGGAGTTTTAAGCCCCGCAAATCCGTTGTCCTTTATTTATGCAACTCACATTAATAATATTCTCTTTCCTCTTTAATTTTTTCTGGTCGAAATTGTTCACTTTTATTAAATCCGCTCAGAAATTTGATCCCTACTTTATTACATAAAAATTCGTTTTTTTAATATGCATATGCTGGTGTGTTTGCTTGCTGGATGCTATATGCTGTGTAGGTGTACGCAATATATATTGAATGCTGATGTTTAAGTTATGAAAATTTCATGTTGCCTCATATATTTTTGACGCAGATTTTTTCCGCATGCCAGGAGGGACTTTGAGTTCTTCTGGCTCAGATAAATGAAATTTTATGAGCTTTTATTAAGCACACTGCCGGGATGTGTGGAATTTAAAGAGCGCCATAAGCGAAAATACATACATATAATTTATTGAGGAAGTGGCCTACAGAATATTTCGCAATAAAGAATATTCCCCGGCCAAAAACTCAAAAGTTAACCCAATTTGAAAAGCTTTTATCCCAGCGCCCTTATCGGCTTAGGGGGCGAAGAAAGAGGCACAACCCTTGAAATACTTTATCTATTTATCTAACACCAATTTTATTGCATTCCTCTCCCCCGGCAACTAGCCCGAAATCAAATAGAAGATATTCCATTGAGCCTTTGAGCCATCCCACACACTGACATTCAACGAATTTGATGGCGAATGCAATGTTTGGACAGCTGCTGTTGAATCCTTGGGAGGAAACCCAAGCATCCCGGGTCCTTTGTGCGCCCATAAAAGCTGACATTGAAGCAATTCGGGTTAACTGCACTCGAGCGGAGTGAACGAGTGGCGAAATCAAAGTCAACTTTATCACTTATTTAGCCCATGGAAAGTGTGTGTCGCCTTTGCTCGCTGCGATGCCAAATAAATAGTGTTCGATATATACATTTTTTCGCCCCCAAAAAGCGGCCACGCTTAGCTGCACAAATGCTACATGCCACGCCCCCTACCTACCTCCCTCCCTACATTTCGAGTGTCATAAATTTATGCGCTATTTTCGCTTGTTCAGGCGTTCCGCCATCCAAACATATTTATATATGTATATGCACTACGTGATGTGGCACAATGTCAAAATCAAAGACGCCATATTTTTCTCCGAGCTTTCCTTAACAGTTTTCCCCCGCCATTATTCGATTCGCTGCTCCTTGGTGCGGCCAAGTTTATCGTAAAGTTTCGCACTTGAATGAATTTTAACGATATTAAATAGCAAAAGAAAAATAAACAATGGCACATGGCTGGAAATACATTTTTATGCTCCCCAATACCGAAGCTTTAAGTCAATAATGGCCATTCGCCGGCCTGTATTTGTGTTAACTTTTGTTTTCTGAATTTTCAGGGACTTTTATTTAATTTAAATGACATCTTTGGTAAGAGCACTACCAAATATTATTATGGTTAAATTGTGACTTTAGTCTTGAATTTTTAAAATTTATTTTTATCATTCACTTCACCCTAGTAACCTTTATTTACGTTGCCATTTCGGTATTTTAAAGGGCAGCATTTCCTCTCCTTTCTTGAGGTAAAAACTAATTGGCCAAGCTGCAGTTTTCCTTTAGCCATTTTATTTTACGACCACCGCTGTTGCACCGCCAACACACAATGTACGATATATCCTCCTATGAAAGGAAATCACTGACCATCCGCTTGTGTGAGTTGGGGGGGGGGGGCTGCCATTAATGGCGCTTAATGGGGTCGGGCTATAAAGACAAGCTAACTGCATGTCCGAAGCTAATGCCGCCGAGAGGAAACTGGCATCTAAATTGTTGCAAAAATATTTCATTGCAATTCTTAAACTCCCCCCGCATCGTAAAAACTTGTTCAAATGCATTTTGTCGCTTGGCTGCTGCTGATTTTTTTATGATTGCGGTCGGTTCTTTTCTCAGTCTGGCTGTCTGTCAGTTTTCCTGAATGTCCCTCACTGCCCCTGACTGGCAGCTGTTCCCTGCTGTTCGTCCTTGGTCCTGGATTTTCAAAAAATAATATATACATATATGTACATATAGGCGAGGCCAACAACAATGTTGCTGTGGTTCATTCGGTTATTTTGTGAGCCCGCCTGCCTGTCTGTCTGTGTGATGTGTATATGATTGTCATGTTTGTGGTTACTGAGGTTTTCCCCCATCCAATGAAGTATTCTGCATGTTCACACTTTCTCCAATTATCACAAGACACTCGATTTTGGGTCGCCCAAAAAAGTTTCCAGGCAGGGCACTTTTTAATTAGTTTAAATGCCAGACACAGCAGCACCCACCAAAAGCCATTAAATTCAATTGACAGCCAAGGAAGGAACTCCCGCCCCAGAAAGTCAATAAGAATTTTTGTCACGTCCCTACATTGGCAAATTTATGAACCCAAAATTTGGCAGGGCATTAATTGATAAAAGGGAAGGAATATATAAAGGACCCAGGTGGATGATAAATCGTTGAAAGAGTCGCTCTCAGATTGCAAAAAAAATAAAAAAAATAAACCAAGTACAAACCCCAAAATATATATAAATATTCTTAAAGAAATTTGAAGAGGAAAGTGAATACTGGACCAGACCCCCGACCTTAATAACATTTTTGGCCCCACAACGATGATGATGTAGGCGACAAAAAGCAAATGAGTTTTCCTGGGGGCTGGCAGTTTGTGGTTTTTGTGGCCAACAAAAAGGGAGAGAGAGGGAAAGTCGGACAGGAATAAAGGAAAGATTTCCCCCCTCATACAGACACTGGAAGATGCAACCGAACAAGGCGTTTGGCTGCATCGTGTTTCAGCCCCGAAAACAGCTGTCATTGCCTCTGTAGTTGTTGCTGTTGCTGGCCCTTACTATTGTACAATTACCAAATGGCCATAATTCTGGCCTGACCAAAAACTAGAGAGCTCGTTCTTGCACTTGACTTGTTTATGCTGGTCTCGGCCGGGTCGAATTTATGCGGACAACAGTAGCAGCCTTTGCATAATGAATGGCCCAGAAATGGGTTAGTCAGGCGGGCAGCCCTCACAATTACCAGTTGTCGCCACTCGAGCGGAATTCGTTCTTGGCTCTCAGTTCTCAGTTCGCAGTTTTCAGTTTCGGTACGGCAAATTGACTGCCAGAAAACTTCGCTAACTGTCAATGGAGCCAAACGGATATCAGCTGGGAGTAGAATGAATGTACTGGGAAAAATTGTGAGCTGTAATAAATTATTTGTAACTATAAATAGTGTTCGATACTGTTGAAAATTTAAGGGTACTTTTAAAGCTGACATTAGCTTAAAAGCTAAAAATGAAATTCTTACTTTTGCAAGAACTTGGAATACATTGCTAAATCTATGACTTGATGGGTAATTTTCTCTCAGTCTTGGGCAAAGCAGCTCCAAAGTGTCACTAAACTACGTCAAGTGGACAAAGTGCTATATCACCGGAAACTTGCCAGCACACCTGCTGCCTCTTGGGCCAAGGGACGACTAATCATGCTGAAAGGACAGCGGCGGCAAGTTGTGGCCCCGTGTCATAGTTTAAATTATGTGCGAAACTTTGGCAAAACTTTTAATAGCATCCACAGCTTGCCAATCGAACGGTGTAAACATGTCGGGCATTTTAGCCCGTTCTCTCTATCACAGCATATGCCCATTGATTGGCCACACTATTCCTGGGAGAAGCCCTGGGAGAGCCCGTGGCGAAGCCAGAGGAAATAGTTGGCCGAAATGCGTGCCTCGCATTCAGAAGTCCCGAGTACCGAGGTAAATGAGTTTTCCACCGCATCGCAGTGAAGCATTAAATTGTATCTCTCAGCCAGAAACTTTCAGCGCAACTGTCCAGGAATATTCAAGACTTTTCATCAGGTATTCCGCCCCTGAAGAGCGACAGGTGGACGAGAGCTACTGGAAAATAAACCAATTTGGGTTCTCTGCCAAGTTTAATTCTTTAAAGCAACACAAAGAGCTCAGCTGAAGGGCGGCGGGGCTAATGGAGAAAAGTGGCCAACAAATTAGAATCCTATTAATAAAAATTACTGGCTGGCTCCTTGTTCAGACGGTCTCAGTTTCAGTATCTGTTTGTGCTTCTGTTTCTGTGGCGGCTCTTTAGCTTTTCTCTCGAGACGCGGACTCAACAGCGAATGTCTGTCGGTAATGACAGACACCAATAACACAAGCCTCAGCCGACATTATATTATATACACAAATGGAGATAATTATCCAGCTCGAATGGCCATTAGGCATCTAGTGGCTGGCCGTGGAGGAGAGCGAACTTTCAGCGTTTGATAAACTCAAATTAATTACATTGATTTATGCCAGACCAGAGGAGCGAGACCAGAGTCACGCGTGACTTATCGACACTTGTCTGCCGAGTGACACGGCCCACGCCTCCGTGGCAAGGCAAGGGAAAAAGGAAAAGCGATTTCCCAGACGTCCTCGAAGCGGCCCCGGCATCAATCAATTTTTTGCAGCAATTTATCAAACTATTCCGCTGCGATACAATTTAAATTGTTGCCTAGTTTTGCGGCGGCACGTCCGTAAATTGCTTATTTTTCTTAACATGTTTCCATTTTATTTGTGCGTCGAGTGCATACACTCTTACAAATTACACTATTTAATAAATAAATAATAATTTTTTATGGGATTTTCTTTGGTGTTCCCCGCACTTGAAAATACTCCGAAAACTAAATATGTACATAGGATCGTATTCAAATAATAGTAAACTTCTTTAAATTAATAAACCATGTTTATGATTTTCTTTATAAATTATATTAATTAAAATATAAACAGAAGTAGGTATAGAAATGAAAGTTTATCAAAAAATTCATCTTTGAGTGCACGCTTATATTTGCTTCACTTTTTTCTGAGAAATCGCATCAACAATGTCGTGCGCATGTTTTGTCAATAATATTTTCCATTTGATTGATGTTCTTGCCATAAAAACCATTGAAATGTGCTTCAAATGGAGATGGAATATGGCAGGACGAGTTGGGGGGGAGTGAATGGAAAGCCATCGATGAGGAAATAGAGAGAGAAAGACACAAATGCAGGATGTAGGATGCGGGATGCGGGTTACTGAATGTGGGCTGCAAGATGTGTGTGTTCATAAAAACGTCTCCAGACTTGGGTCCCGTCTGCGGCCACTGTTACTTTCAACTAGCAGCTGGTGCTCGTGCTGCTGCAAAATGTTTTGGCTTTTATGGCCGCAAATTCATTGTTGTTCCGCCCTCGCCTCTATCTACATCAGCCAACTGTAAATATTGTTTATGCCCCTTGCGGTCGGTGGTGCCATATTACACAATGTTTGTTGCGTCTACAATTTCCGGTTTACGTTAGGTCGACACCTAAGCATAAAACTGTGTTCGGGCGAAGAAACCCACTCTTGCGACTATCAAACCTGAAACCCAACCTCTCCGAAACTAAACCAAATTTAATTTAAAGACACTCTCAGAGTCCTTCACGGCCTAGGCATTCTAAATTCTCACATTCATATCCCGGATCAAATATGCAATCAGTGCAAATAGAGGAATATTCATTTCGCATGAATACGGCAAACAATTCTATTGGAAAACGAAAATTCTTGTGCAACGGAAGCTTGGCTTATCTGGGGCACTCGGATTTATAGATATTATAACTGTATGTACAAATATTTATATTTCTACATTCCCATTGCCTTTTCCATTTCGGTTCGAATTTGTGCAATGAAATTATTTGTGTAAATGAAACAATGGCAACGAGTTCAAATGTTAGTTAGTTGCCTTCGAAAAATTTGCTTTTCATTTTCGGTCGCACTTCCAGGTTCGGGTTTATTGTTCGTTGGCCAGCTTTGGTCGCGGAAATGGAAATATAAGATATGTATGTGGGACGGTGTTTAGATTTCCCGTTGACCATTCGATGCTGCCTGTAATATTTTCTGGTGAAAACTAAAGTGCCGGTTGCTGCATCAGGTGTTGTAGCCCGTGGCGTATGAGCAATTTTTTGTGTGCTATCTATACACCTTTTGTTGTGTGTGGCTTTATACATATATGTGTTCAGTTTAAAGTACACAAATTTTGGGGTCTCAGGGTGAGGTGAATGGTACAACACGGAGCTAACAACAGTCATGAATATTTTTAGGTATTCTCTTTTTCTCCAACAATCGGAGAGTTTTTGCCTCCATTGTGTTTTATTGACCCCAGCACATGAAAGTTTCCGGCTTCCACGGACTTTTCCAGCATTTGTTGTTCCCCCTCTAAGCAGCTTAAAGTTCAAGGGGATTGCCCATAAAGTTAACTGCATCGAACTTTAGCGTCAAAGTAATTAAAGTTTGTTCTCGATGCGGTTAAACGAAGTACCAACCTTACCTGAGTGCGGGTTTTTACGGAGTAGTTTGTATAGAAAATTCGATTTGTTTGTTTACCTGCAAAGAAATGAAAAATATGTACAAGGTTAAAGTAAGTTGAAGATTACAAAGTATTTAGAAATAATTGTACTTGAGAAAGTAAAGTTATATAGGCGCCTAAAGAATTGATTCTATTGACTTTGTTCCCTCCTTTTTTATCTTAACATCAACCCACTAATTAACTTAAAAATCAAATGACTTCAGGCTCTTATTTACCTAATTACTCTCTTCAACTAAGCAAAGTATCACTTTTCAGTCAGATATCAGGGACTTTAATTTAAGCGCCGGTAGCTACATTTAGCCTTTGATCTGCCTACCACCCACTTTAATTAACAAAAGCATTTATGTACCCCTATTTAAACCTGAACCTGATAATTATTTGAGCAATGAAATAATGTTTTTAATTATAGCTCTAGCAAATTCATTTATTTCATAATTTATTTGGCGGAAATAATCAAACAAAAACAGAAAATCTGGACCTGACACTGAACCTTCTTTGTGATGTAAAATTGTACGCTTTTGTGCTGCAAATTAAATTTCCACCTGTCCGGAACTGGGCTCAAATCCAGTTTATTTTTCACACATTTGTTTCATTTACCAAGAACTTGTTTTGTCCCGATCTCTATTTTTTGCAGGACGTCACGTTGAATAAATCAGAGGAGGAGTGGAGAATTTCTCTTACTTGCATAATCTGAGTTTGACGTTGGCAACAATCACAACAAAGGTGACAAAAGTGACAATGAAAAGCAGGAAAGCGGGAAATCCCGCTGCAAGGATAAGGCAGGACGGCAAAAAAGTGCTTTGTAATCAGATTAAAACGTGGCAGAGGGAGCGATAGAGCTTTGGCTTTGTTAGAACGATTCTTGATTCGCCTGGCCCTGTGTGGGGTTTATTTTTTCCGTGGCAAGTCTGTTTGTTATGTGAACCAATTAGTAAAGTCTTTGGGGTTTCGTATTACTTGATTATGTAACTCCGGCAATAACCGTTACGATTCAAGTCCCGCAGAAACTCGTGCTTACTTCGGCAGGTGCTCCATAAGGTCATTTCACGCTTCAAACCGAATTTAATTAACTTTTATTTGTTTTAATTATCGCTTCAAAAATAAATAGAAAACAAGACTCCTTTTCATTTAACCAGAATGGCTGGAGAGAGACGAATAGAGCACAGAGAGAGAAAGGGAGAAACAACTGCCACGCTAAGCCATTCTCATCCTAAGCAACACTAACACCAACAGCGCACAAAAAATAAAGAATACAAAAATCGGGGAAAAATATAGCGAGCAAAATGGCATAAAATATTGTAAAACAGCGCTCTCTGTTGCATTTTAATTACATTTGCATAAGATTCAGCTTATCTGCCCCTTGCCATGCCTCGCTGCAGTTTTCAGTTTGTGCAAGTCGACACTTAAACCTCTCGATATATACCAGTCTGTATTTTCTGTTGTCCTTATTTAAGGATTCTATAAGCTTAAAAGGCAAAATACTTTGGGAGGAAACTTCAGCATTTTTGTGTCTGTAAAAAATGATAAAATATAAATTCATTTTAGGAAAAAATATCTTTAAATATTTCAAGAGAAGGTGTTCTTTTACTTTAGTACTCTACAATTTTTCACATTCTTCTTTATAATGTTTCTATACATATTTTTTAAAACTTTAAAAAATATATATTTTAACCTTGATGACTTAATTACTTGCAAAACTGCGACAAGGATTGAATGTGCATTCTCTCCACTTAAAAGTGACCCATCCCGACACACTCATAACAACGAAAGTCATCCTCTCAGCGAACCATCATCACCAGCCGCCGTGCCGTCATTTGGTGACAGTTTGTTCAAACAATTTGCACAAAAAACTGAAAGCATTTAACAAATACCCAGATGCAAAGAACAATTCAAAAAATAGTTGCCGCATTGTTGAGGGGGAAACAGAAAGTCTGAACACTGGTAACAAAAAATTGTATAAATAAAGGCGAGTCAACAATCTCGCAACACGTTGCAAGTGGCAATGCACATTTTTATCAACATTTTGTGTGCGTGCTGACCATGAATGTGGGTGTGGCACGTCCCACTGATTAATTGCACTTTTGTTCAAGAATCCCCGTTGCGAGAATGCGAAAAAATTTGTAGCAACTATATTGCAGGGAAATCAGTAAATATTTCACCAACGAATTCCAGAAAATATAATATTATAGCCCATTAAAAAAATTAATATTTTACAATTAAATAAATACTTTTTTCGCACAATATTTAATTCTGCTCTTCAAGAATGTCCAAATTATTCAAAACATAGTTTTTCTTCAAAAATATATTGTATATATTAAATAATAAAAATATTTGATTTAAGCAAAAAAGTTTAAGACTTCTGGACTTTCGAAACTAGGAATTTTCTTATCCTAAAAACATTGAAGAATTTTTCCCTTCTCTGTTGGCATTGTGCCGAGTGTAGTCTTGCCGATTAAAGTCAGAATTAAGCCCATGTCTTCCACTTTTCTTATTTCCTCCCACAAATTCTGTGTTAGCTCCAATCTCTGCCAGCCGCTATTTACCTTACGTGTTCACATTTAGTTCATTTGTTTGTGCAGCTTCCACTCAATATGTTCGAGGAGCCGTTGCTGTTGTGGCTTATTTCATTATCCCAGTCCAAGCAGGACTTGTATTTTTTCCCCGCCCTGCCGCCCAGCCATCGACTGACTGCTGATAGTGCAAGGACGGAGGAGCAGGAAAGAAATCTCCGGAAGGTGGATTGCGGCCAGCAGTAGTTTGGGCCAAGTCAGCTCGACTTGATTTGGCTTTGGGTGCGTGTTTGCTGAAGCTGACCTCAATGTTCGTCCTCTCGGCCTCTGACTGTTCGTGTAGCAATCAGTGAACGCCTAGAGAATTTACTGCTCACTGTGCTGCTAAAATCACAGGCGGTTCAATAAAATATACACGTGAATGTAGGACGAGTGCCTGCCCAATCCTTCCCGTGTCCTTGGCCCGAGTTTCTTGTTAATTTGTGAGCCGGTGACCAGGTTTTAAAAGCAGCTGGTAAAGTGCTGATAATAATTTCCTCATGCCTCAAAATAAAACGAGCTTTAGCTTGGAACGCTGCAAACTCAATTAGTTGTCGGGGGCGGAATATTCTGCAGCCCTCTGTGAGGCTATTTTGATTATAAACTTTTGTGAATTATGCGACGCAATGGGGCCGAAAAAAGATGATAGAAATAGAAATAACACTTGGAAAAGAAGACAAAGGCCGCAAGCAGGTCAAAAGTTAAACGAGAGCCGAGGACGTGTCCGTGGGTGTGCGATAAAATGTTCCCGGGAAAGAAGATGATGCTGCCCCCAACAATTGCACTCTTGGCATTGTGGATCCTGCGGAGCCAAGGACAATAAGCAGTCGGACCATTATAGTAGTAATAATAGAGAAAAGTAAGCAATGCTGCTGGTAAATGGAGCTTGTGTTTGCTGCCATACAAAAGGAAACGGAATTAAAGTCAAGGAAGTCTGATCTCAGTTAATCAATAAATACGGAGAAGTGAACCACAAAGCAAGTAATTTTTCATTTTACCCTCTCGGTAGTTCTGAAAGATTTAGTTCTTATGAACACTGAGTTCAAGTATTATATGATTTTGAGTTCCGCTTAAGTCTAGTCTAAGAACCTGATGCTCTTCCCAGAAAATAAGGTAAACTCCAATCGAGCAAAACAGGACTCCACTTGGCAACACACGGCGTATACGTCATAAAGGCTTCGAACACATTCAGCGACACGTGCTCAGGCTTATCTGGGAAAACTTTTGGCCCAGCACTTTTATTGTCTTGCCTCACAACGAGAGGGCTTCCCGGATTCCCCGCCAGCTGCGCCTTGCTGTGGTCGCAGCAGGACCTCCTTCAGGACATTTATACTTGTTATGAGGCCAGTGCTGAGGGGACTCCAATCCAAGTGGCAACACTTGAGCTCAATTGTCTGAGCGTTGACAATGCTAGCCAAAGCCGAGGGACGGCCAGTTGAGAAAAGGAGCTATAACAACAAGGATAACGACAGGAGAAATTTCTGCTTAGCTTTCGCCGAGCACTTTAAGGGTTTCTGACTTCACCTGCACTCGCAATTAAATCATCAGCCTGAGCAAAAGTTTTTTCCAAGGCGAAATCAGCCTGGGCCGGAGTCAAAAGCCTCGGGGAATGGACTTCTACTCTCACTCACATACAAATATGTGAATAAAGGTTGAGGCCATAAAATTGTGCAGCCAAAGAAGTTTTGCAGTTCTTTTTTTCTAGCATTTTATGGCATTTGTGGAAAAAGTTTTCGGTTTTCCTCTTCTGGCAATCGGAATCTGGTTGCTTCAGTATCAGCATTTATAGCTTTTCTATTTGTTAGAGATTTTATTTGTTTGTTTATTTGCTTTTATATTATTATTATTTTAAGGAAACTTTAAATGCCGGAATTTGAGACTTAAAAGAAATGTTTGCGGAGAGAATTTGGAAGATAAAATCTTTATTATATCGGTCTGTAGTTTGCCAATAAAATGTGAGTCCTAAATAACTGGCTTTTATTTAAAGCTCTTAACGCCGAATCAAAACTCTATTGCCTTATTTATATTTTTCATACTTAGTTTTTATTTAATTTAAATTATAAAAACTTCCAAGATAAATGACTTTTCAAAAAGCTTGTGCGAGTAAAACATGAAAAAAATAAACAAGTACCAAAGTGTAGCAAAAGTCAACTTTTGCACGTTTTAATTAGTTTGCATACACGCTACAATTCTTGGTAAACAGTAGCCGTCACACACGGCGTATGCGCAATGCACAATTGCATAATGACTTAATTAAAGTTTTGCCACCGCCGCCGCACTCAGATAATTAATGCAAAATCTTTAACACGCATTAACAATTCCAAGTTTGTCGGCGCATAATAATCAGCTCAAGTTGTGGAAAAACTTTCCCGTTTATTATCATCATCATCGGACCAGGTAAAAAGCATATTGCACACACAGATTGCAATGCATCTTAATGAGCGCTGAGAAGCGAAGTTCGGCCGAAAAAAAAAGTAAAATAAAATAATAGCAAAAAGATGGAAGGTAGGCCAGATGATGAAGTTCGAGCCCTGAAGTCCACTCGACCAGAAAGGTTCCTTCCGAACTTCTGTGTTTGTCTGCTCGGTTCTCAGTTCACTTCTAAGCGGCTTTAAGTTGGCGTGAAAATTGTTCAGGCAAGTTTTGAGAAGTTTTCTTTTTTCCCTCTCATTTTAGACCAGCTTCTTTGATCAATTAGAGAGACAGAGAGGGAAAGGGTCTGGGTCTACGAAAAAATGCGGAGGCGGAAAGGTGGGCTAGATTTTTTGGTTGTAGGCAAGTGTTTTTCACACCGACGGGATAACGAGATTTTTTCTTCCATTTCTGTTGTATTTTCCTGCGTCTGTTTTAATGTGATAAAGGTCGCCGTGTGACAGCTGGTCGAGCTAATAAAGTTTCGCACAGATTGCGCTGGTACAATGTCAGATACACCTCGGGTAATGGCCAGATGAAATCCGGGATACCCTAGGAAGAGGGTTTCAATACTTATAAGGGGGTAATTAATAGAATAACCATAAGCTGGTTACTTAAAGGCTTAGTTGAAGAGAGTACGCTTAAAGCAGGAGTACGTTTTATTAATATAATTGACAGATCCTTCAATTATTTAAATATAATTCTTAAATAAGAAAAACTTGAATAAAATTCCAATAACCTTATATATTTTATTTTCCACTATAGGGTATTTACACCAAACACCCGAAGCCAATATATACGGCACAGCCTTCGGTGCCACCTTAATATTAAGACCCTCGTTGACCTGGCTTGCACTTGACATTCCCGTTTGTGTCTGTCACATACAAGAAACTTTTGCCAGAGTGTGATAATTGTCAAATTATCGCATAAAATGGCCGAAAAGAGACAAGGGGAGAGGAAGATACGGACCAATGGCAAAGTGAAGTAGCTGAGGGAAAGAAAAACCATTCCGGTCTGGACAATCCACTGGCGTCAACTAATTGTAATGAATTTTTCAATTTTCCCGACCGGCCAGACACGCACACTTGCGCACACATGAAAAGCGCCAGAATTTCCACCACGGTCTGATGAATGATGCACACACTCGTTGCTGTCATTCATCACAGAAGTCGGAAATGGAAACGCGTTTTCTGCGGTCAAAGTTGGACCGACTCTCCCCACATTTCCTCTCTAACAAGATTTTCGCCGCACTAACTGGACGAGTTTGGCTATGTGCGGCTTGACTTCAATGGGATTCGATGAAAAACTGACGAAGTGAAAGCAGCAGAGATTTGCGGCTATAATTCGCATTGGTAATCCCGAATAATGGAATTTTTAAAGTGCCTCTCAGACGCCCACTTTTAGGGATTGCTGGAAGATCTCATTTGGGCCTGACATAACCTTATCTGTCGACATTTTGATTGCTTAACGTTGTCCATTGTTAATTTCCAGTATCGATGCACTTGTTGTTTGGCCACGGCCGTATTGACGTATTGTTTTTCACATCGTACCCGAACATGAAATCTAATTAAGGCTGTCCAGGGACCCCAGGAGCCGAAGATTGTTTTTCCCCAGAACGCGATGGTAATTGATGCTAAAAGTGTGGGCCAAAGGGTTAAAGGCCGATTGCTGTTTGCTGTTTGCTGTTGGTAAATGTAACAAATTGAAATAGCTCAGTGGGAATTGGTTTTGCGGCCAGCAGGCGCTTTAATCCAATTTGGGTTAAGGCTGCCTTCGATAGATCCGATTTAATTGTTGCCCTGTTTTTAATGAGAAACAAATTGTTGGTATGTACTATAAGTGTGTGACATTAATTATATTGTATTGGTGGAGTATATAATTTACGCCTTAAATAAATGTCCTATAAACACCATTCCCATTACAAGTTACAATAAGTTAAGACCTACTTTGTCTCTATAATTTTCTAGTTCTCGTTTGCCTTCTTCTGCCAGCCCCTCTCCCCCAGTCTGCATATAGTTTTCCAATTAAGCGAAATAATAAAAAAGAATGTCAGCTGAAGAAGGCTAAATCGTAATTTCTGCCCAGCTTGTCATCTTTTCGGAACGAAAAAGAGGAGGGCCCAAAACAAAAGCAAAACAAAACAATAATTGAAATGACAACGAAAGGGAGAATTTTGGGGACGGGGACTCGGTGGATCCGTGGCCTGCTTAAGATATTCAAGGCGCACTCATTTGCACATTTCCGCTCCGCTTTTTTCGCTCGGCGGAAGTGCTGCATACGCCATGTTGCCAAACACAGACTGGGACGGCGATAGAGCTAGCCCGACGACTAGCTATCTCTGTCCGACAAAGTGCAGCGTTGACAATTTCAACGCTTTAAGTGAAAACGAGGTATTGCAGCCGAAACTCATTGCACGCTGCGCCATCTTGTCGCCGGATGCGAATTTATGCGTATTCAGCTGAAGAAAGGCACCGAAAAATATATAAGAAAACCGAAGGAGAGCCCTATAGTTTAGAGTTACAACTGAAAGACACCCTGTAAATGAAAACAAGTAGTTTTGCACAACTAAAATACGTTGTCTAGATCAGGATAGTTTGTTTTAAAAACCTTTAAAATTATTAAAAGTATTCTACTGGTAAAGTCTCTTCTCTATACACCTAAAGATGTTTTTAGATTATGTAAACTTTATTTCCAAACACTAATAAACCCATGTTTCCCTCAAGGTAGGCGGTATCAAATAAAGCAAAGAGATTTTCTTGCAATTGCTTTCTGTCGTGTTACTTTTTGCATGCTTTCAGCTGATTTCTGTCCGCCTTTTTCCAGCAAATTAATTGCTCAGACAGCAGACAGGAAACTGAGAAACTGCAGGGAGAAATCTCCGCGACACTTTTTCATTTGGCATCTAAATTATTGTTTGCTTTGCTTAATTGAAAATTAAGAAAACTTTCGTCCTGCGGAGGTGTGCAGCATCTGTTTGTTTTCCGTAGGAAAATAAAGTTTTCCTTCATATGTTGTATTTCTTTTTAACTATTCAACCGCTTTAAGAGCATTGCACTTCCCCGGGGAACGTCTCACGCTCGACTTCTTTTCGCCAGAAGCAATTTATCCTTTTTGAAAGGGAATGTCATAATATATCCACACACTCGAATGTCCCGTGGGAATGCCTGACAGCTGCCCAGACGCAAAAAACAAAGACTACAAATGAAACAAATAGCACGGGCTTTTCTTGATTTATTGTTAAAGGAAAGAGTTCAACAATAAGTTATTCAGGGGGTCAGGGTTTCTAGTGTCCCGTCCCCCCTCGAAGACATAAATCAAACAATTTCATAATGCCCATAATAATAAATCGCATAAAATGTATAAAATGTAATTAATAACGGCAATTTCCTCTCCTTCAAGTCGCTGGGTCGAATGGCAGCCCATCGTAATTAAAAAGGGGGCTGAGAGACCCCCAAAGGGTTCCAATTCCGATTGGCAGGCGCATAATTGAAATGAACACAGAAATTGCATTATGCATAGAGTGAGCGCTGCCTCATGACTCGGTGATTTTTAATGCAAATTTAATATTTAATTAGAGCACATTTTATTGCGATTCAATGGCTGGCCTAGCCAAAAATGTACACACCAACGGTTTGCATTTCATTGCGGCCTGCGACTGAATGATAAATGAATGCAGCTGATTAAAATATTAGCCCGAAATGCGTATATTTTTGGCAGAGCCAGAACCTGGCTGCCTAACATATTTCAAAAGCACAAACACCTGGCCGTGTACATGGATTCTTAAAATTCGATTTGCAAGCTAATAAATCGCCGGCAGTCGCTGATTTGTTGCCTGCATCAGTGCAATGCCTCGTTGATCCATTTTCGCTGAAATGAAAACTCAATTGACTGCATTATATTCGGGGGCTTTTTTCGCACAAATACACCTGTGCAAATCCGGCTATTTCTCATTGTGCAGGTGCATGTGTTTGGTTTAGTTTTGCTTACTCCGCTTTTGTTGTTGTAACTGGCAATGATTTGATTGTGATTCGGGATTCAGATTCGAGTTCGAATACTGATTCTCATTCTGATTGCCCAGCAAAGGCAAATAAATTTACGTGCCGGCTCAAAGGATCAAAAGCCAATTGAAAATTGACTGACAAATGTGTGTTTGCATTTGGGTGTTGTTTCGCCGGGGTCTTAAGCGATTTGTTTAGCAAATAGTGACGGGCAAAGTCCTCCTTTGGCAGCCCTCCAATATCAACAATTCCATTTAGTCCTTGACCTTGTCCACTCATTACTGCGACTCACAAAGTCTGTCTGTGCTCTGCGATAATGGGGTTACTTAATTTTCTAGGGTTTATACAACTTGTAATTGTTTTAGCAGCGTTCAAGATTTTTAAACTCCTCATAATTTACACTAATGAGTCTGCAGCCGCTACCTTCTGATTGTAGTTTATAAAAGTTGCAATAGTCAGGATAAGTTGCTGGAGATAACAATCTAATAAGAGCAGTACTTATATTTTCCAAGCTTATTGGATCTCTAGTCTTTGAAAAAAGATTTTATATAAAAGTGTGGAAGTCAGTGAAGTAATTAATAAACACAAGAGCAAGGGGACAATAGGAATGAGTAAGAAAAAGCAAGACACTCTTAAACCTTGTTCTCTTTGTCACGAAAAAGTCAAAGTGCTGGGCGGGCAATTGTTATACGAACTGGTTGGTTACCATAAAAACAAGGATTAAATAAAGGGAATTGCTTAGAGCTCATTGCTATCTAAGAACTTTAAAAATTGGGAAATACTCGACAACAAATTCACTTATTTTCGAACACTATGTGTCTCTTCAAAGTTCTTGAAAAATTTATAAAAATATGATACCAGAAAGCTCTTTGGTTTACTTCGAAATCGAAAAAGGGAAATTTTCAACCATAAGCAACTAGCTTGAACTTATACAATTTGTATTTGAAGTATAAGAAACGAATGTCCTGAAAGCTTTTATATCTATAAATTTTACCCAGGCATAAAGCTTTCGGCAAACACTGTAGTGGAAAAATAAGTATAAGAACTGTAAGCTTTCAGGAAGAATAAATTGTAACTTATACCAAGGATTTTATATAATAATTCATCATTTTATAGCAGAATACACTGTAACTTATACTCAAAACTCTCTATAAAAGAAAGGCATTTTATAGAAAGCTAAATATAAAAGCTTTTCTGCGGTTTTAACGAAAGATTTATGTAGAGTTATGGAGAAAACTTATAAAAAAATAAATGTGAATTAATTTTGTTCCTACAAAATTGAAATTTATCTTAAAATTTGGGTGAATTGTAAATACATTCTTAATAAATATACCATTGGCTGGTTGGAAAACTGTACGTTTCATCTTATTCTCCTTTCTTGGCCATCTGCTAATTTTTATTATCCCAATAACTCCTTCTCTTGGTCATACTTTAGACACTTAAATCCACTTGGAAACTTTGTCTCGTTTTTGCATCTTTATTGGTACCAACTAAGTTGGAAATATTCGGGCTGGCTAGAGCCATGGCTCATTATGGTGGCCAACGCGAAAATTGAGAGCAGAATATTTGGAAAATTTAGCTTCAGCTGTTGCCAAAAACGCGCATTTCCGTACATTGTTAGATGCAAAGAATCTGCTTTGCTTTTTATACCCACATATTT
This sequence comes from Drosophila lini, assembly GCA_018905715.1. Taxonomy (NCBI): domain Eukaryota; kingdom Metazoa; phylum Arthropoda; class Insecta; order Diptera; family Drosophilidae; genus Drosophila; species Drosophila lini. The sequence goes on along the minus strand of JAEIIL010023713.1, from coordinate 16,358 downwards.
TAAAGTTTTATAACCAAAGGCGGGCACTTAAATGCAGCCATCAAAGGCACAGGGCCCTGTGACTGCTGCCGCTCATCCCCATCCTCCGGCAGGATGTGGCTCCTGGTCCTGTGGCTGATGATGATATTGATGATGGAATTGGCAAGTTTAGATGAGCACGAGAAGTTTGCCATAAACACTCGAGCTGTGAAATGTTTATATGCATGATAAAATCATAAAAAGAAGTGACTTTGCTTATTAAATGCAGAACGCAAAAATTGGTGATCAACGCAGGCGAGCAAGGCCGCGATTTTTGATGACACAAGTTTGGTTGCAAAACTGCTAATGAAACTGAGCGTGGAACTATTTGGATGAGCAAAGTTCACTTATTGGATGAATGTTTGCCTTCTCTATTCTGAAATCCAGATGAGTTGCCCAGGAAGAAGTTTTAACCTAGTTTGCTAAGCCATCTTAATGGTTTTTCAAAAACTTAACTATTTTGGCAAAGGTTCAGCAAAGAGCTTTAACTTTTAAAGGAACATAAAGATTAATAATAATTATTTTTGTAAAAGTTAAACATACTGTTATTTTTGCCAGATGTTTTAATTTTTTGTGGTAATGTATGTTAAAGAAAAAGTATGTAAATAATAAAATAATATTTCATATTGTTCTCTTAAGGAATCATCTTTTACAGAAGAACGAATAAATATAATTTAATTTTTATTAATCCAATAAGTCCTTCTTATGGCCATACCTTAGACACACAGCCTTAATATACATATGTATACCAAAAATCATGGAATATTTGTACACCCACAAATTAACCCAATTCCGGTTTTCATTCAATTTGCTTGAACTGGTCTCATGGCGTGGGCGGGTCACATGGGGGCGTGTTTCAATCGCCAAAAACTTTTTGACATTCGCATAATTTATGTAGCGCAATTTGTTCTGTTGCTGGTCCGCAACATGCGATCGCATTGTTTGCCAGGGCAACATATTGCAGCAAAAAGTGCGCGGGGCCATAAACAATGGCCAAAAACCCACACACATTGGCAAGCACACACCACACACGCGTGGCCATAAGTTGACCCCTAAAAGCAGACAACAGAATACACTCGAAATCATAAATTACACTGCCCGTCGTGCCGTTGTTATCATCGTCCTGCATAAGTTAAAAGCACTCATCCGCCCCATTGGCCCCGGACACCTGCCAAAAGCAAAATTTAAATAAATTCACTTGTCAAATATATCGTACATAATTTCAAGTGCATTTTAAATCAATCGCATGTGCTACATGCTGCCACGCCCACCGCACACCCGCCTGGCGGCTACACACTGTGTGTGTGTGTGTGGTCATATAAAAATAAAGCCAGTTTCCAGTTGGGGCAGGCGGGTGGCAACCACTTGCTGGTTCGATATTTATGACAAATGTGACCATGAGTGCACTGAGAGAAAAAAGGGCAGGCAATATGGGAATCACAGAAACAAAGTTGGCATTTCGAAAGGACTTTGCGAGAGGCCGACTTGGAACATTCTTTTAGAATATCATGAAAGCAGAAACATCTTCTGTTATTCTATTTCTCCAAGTGCCAGGCAGCAACGGGCGGAGGGCGTGGCCCAGTGCGAGGGTCGCCATGAGTGTTCGAGATTAATGGCGCGTCTAAAATGCTTCACGTGCAAAAAAAAAAAAAATCTATAAAACGGACTCTCACGCATATATACACACCCACCGAGGGCCACAACACTCAGGTGGTTTGTGCCTTGCGGCAGGTGTGTGCACTCTCCGCCCCCGACCACCAAACACACACATTCCCTCCTTCAGTGTTTGTGTGCGCGTGTTTTTGACACTTTAACTGCGCTTCCACTTTGAGCATAACTTGCGTCACGCTTGTTATTCTTGTTGTCGCGACTGGCGGCGCGGCTTTATTGTTTTTGTTGTTGTTGTCAGTGCAGCTTGTTGGCTGTCATTTTGCGTTTATTTTAGCCAGGTTGTAAATGGCAGCGCTATCATTGTTCAGGGTTCCACCCACCCAACGCCCAACGCCATTCCATGTCAGAGAAATGGCTGCCGTCATCGGCTGATTGTATGCATTTAATTTTTGAAAAGCACGAAGACTCTCAACAATCTCAAACAAAATAAGCTGCAATTATTGCAAGGATAAGCTATTTAAAGAGGAGCTCTCACTTAATTTTGATGGGACTAGAAATCAAGCGTTTGAAATCCTACAGGAAAAATCTTAATTCTATTTTGAGGCAACCTATATGGAGGTTCATTACTCAACTCTCTTTGATCTAGTCAATAAATTCTTGGAATAAATTCTAGGTAAATACATACTTGCAAAGCACATTGTATCATCCGGAAAAACAGAACATACCTGCAAGAGAAGAAAGAACATTTTGTTAGTCAAATTCGTAGCCATACGCAAACCTAATTTATATTCTTCGACAAGTATTCTTAAGCTAACGAACTTGGCATAAAAGCCTTATCACTCTGTCATCCTCTCGAATCAGGCAACCGGATCGAGTATTGTCAATCCGCCTGAAGGGGAGGGGTGGAAAAATGCGAGGAAAATCGGCTTACAGGGAAGTATGGATGCATGGCCATGGCATTTATTGAGTCTCCTGCAGCTGCATTTCGGACTAAGCCAATAAGCGTTCGAGTAAAGTGAAATAAGAGTAGGGAAAGGCTAATGCCATGTCTCAGCCGCTCGACCCCCTCGCCTTTTACTTGGGTATTTGCCTTCATTCCAGCTTTCAGCCAGCCTTTCCCCGGCATCTGTCGTCACGTTTTAGCGCTTTAGTAGCTGCAATTTGTTGGAGCGTGCGGCCGGGCCAAGTGCACACATGCATGTGCAAATAACTTTTTACGGTAATGCAAATGAATGCCAATTTACGAGTCGAGACATTCCCAGTACTCGAGGCAACACACCTCTCCGCCGTCCAATAGCATTAGTCGGGCCAATTTGCAACTGCCGAGGTGACAACTCAATGATTCTCCTCGGATCCCAATAAAATGCCAAAGTTCTAGACCCAACAACAGGGAGGAGTTGCTAAGTCGCTAAGTTTAATAGAAATAGCTTAGATAGTATAAAATTATACGGAAGGTAACTCTAAGTATCACTTTTCATGACCAAAATATTTTAAATCAATTATTAATTTCATAAAATTCATAATTTTTTTTTTTCCTTATTCTTCTCTATAAAAAATATTGATTTCTGTTTCTTATGAAACCTGGACCACTTTTCATCGAAAAAAGTTTTCATTATTGTAAATATGCAACAGCTTTCAACTTCAGAAAAATGAAAACAAAAGGAAGTGCTTCCGCATCCATAGAAAAAGTAAAGCCAATAACAAATTCCTTTTTCGCTGGAAAATTGTTCGACAGGTTCTGCACTAAAAGCGGCGGAAAAGTTCCGTCGAAATAAAAAGAATCGAAATTCCCGAAAGGAAAAAGAGAGCAATGCATGAGGCAATCATTTATGCTGCGCTGTGGGGAAGGCATTTCCACGCGCTTTTCACAGCTCCAATACCAAACAAAAGGAGACCATAGTCGAGGGTGTGAAATTTCTATCCCTTTGTCGTGACATTTGACTGGCAAATTATTTAAGATTAGACAATGCGAACAATAAGCTAACCCTTTGGCTCCGAAATTCCCGTCTTCAGCACGCTGACCACGCCCAAATTGTTCGTGGGTACACTGAGAGAACTATGTTTAGTATTTAGTAAAGAAAATGTTTATAATTTAAGCGAAAGTTTCTCTAATTATAAATCCATTTCCATTTGTATTTTTAATAACCCAATTGATTAGATTTAAACTTCGAATACAAATTAAAGGAGCTCTTTTCTCTGTGTGTTTTTGAGTGACCAGTTGTGCAGCCATTTTCATTCCATTTTGGATTTGCTTTTGAGTGGCCATTGTTTGTGTCTGTGTGTGTGTGCTCCCTTTGTATGGGTGGCGAAGAGAGGCCCAAGCATTATAAAACAATTTGTTGTTTTGACACCAACATGCCGGGGATCCCCCCACCGCCTGGCCGCCACCTCTTGAGCCCCCAACATTTATTTAACCGCAACTGACCCCACCTGAACCCTTTTGGCCGCACACTCGTCCATTGTTTGCTTATTGCGAGACAGGATTTCGCTTTGCTTCCGTTTTGTTTGCGGCTGCCATTGGTATTTGTTTATTTGACAGTGTGAGTGTGTGCCTGTTGTGTTTGCCTTGGGTCTACTTTTTATGCGAAGCAAAGCACTTAAGTCCTGTTTATTTATTGTGGAGTTGCCCTTTAAAGCTGGAAATTATTTTAGGCGCTCAACAAAAGACACTAATTGATAGATTAAAGGGACACTTGATGTAATAATTATAAAAGCTTTATAACATGAACATATTTATAAGCATCTGCATCTCATCATTAAAATTTTATACAAAATTATATTGTTTTAATAAACAAAACTTTATTAAGCTTCCAGTAAACGTTACTCAAAATAAAATCTCAGTAAAAACAAATTTTAGAATTCCATCAAAAATGGTATGCATATTAAAATTTTGAGTTTAATCCTTCTACACACAAACACTCTCGCAAGCAGGAAAACATTTACGCCCCTGCAAATTTATGTGGCATACTTTCCGACATTGTTGCACGAACACGTGGGAAAACCGGCAGCGACTAAGCGCATTGGATTACACGCAAATACGATCAACAATTGAAGTTGCTCTTAAGCCGGCTAACCCTAAGCTCATTACACTAAAAACGCCGGTACGCGAGAAAGGGAGAAAACAAATTTTGTTGATGAACTCAATTAGGGGCGCCACGACAATGCCACCCTTTATTAGCCCTTTTTTAATTAATTTTGAACATTTTTTGTTCTGTTCGGCGAGCCTTGTTTGTTTTATTTATTTGAAATTTACTCAGGCGCCAAACAGTTGTGAGCACAACTTGGGCGAAATCAAATTATGAAAATTATTTTCCCTTCTTCGCAGGCACACTTTCAATTAGTCAAATGGAAAGTTCTTGCCGGAGACAAAAGTTGGCCGAAACTTGGGCGAACTTAAGGGAAAATAGAAAATTAATGCGTGGACGTGGATTTGGCCCCATGGGCAATTTCCAGGACACATTGGACGTGAGTGCAGGCCATTTTATTGCCTTTTCAACTCGCAGGGAAGAGCGGCAAAGAAATTGCAACTAAAACGCAGTCATGCTGCACAGGATAATCCATGGGATAATCCATGCGGCACTGCAAAGGGAGCCCCACAAAAAAATCCTACAAAAGGGGTCCCAACAACGCACGAGCCCTTTTCTCCATTTTTTGTATTTTCCCTTTTTTTTTTTTGGCAGTCCACACATGTTCAATTTTATGCTAACAAAGCTTTTTTATTGAGACCCACGGCTGGAGTGAGCTTGGCCCATCGTCCCACTGCAATTTCGCGGCCTTTGTATTTTTTTTCGTCAGCTTTACGGCCGAAAAATTGAAATGAATTTGCAGCTTGGAGCATGAGTGAATGCAATTTTTAAACCCTACCTTTTTTATTAAGTTTTCGGTTTTTGTTGTCTTGCCTGCTGCCCCATGTAAACATATTGATGATGATGCCGCAAGAGCTGAGCTTATGTTTGCCTTCGCCACTGCGATCGGAATTGGCAGGCTTAGGGGGGAAAACTTTTTAAATTAATACCCAGTCAGTTGGCATTTTTTTCAGGCTGCTCAAAGGGGCTTTTAGTCTCAATCGTTGGGTAATAATTATACCATGTTCCCTTAAAACCAAAAATATACAGCATGTATTTATAAAAATAATATCGCTTAAGGCAGTCGTTGGATTGAGACGTATGGAAAAGCCATTAATTGCCATTAAAAACCATTAAGGAAAACTTTTTGAATTACAACTTGGAAAGTCGATTTCGTTGGAAAAACACTTCCCTTTCGAAGCTGAAAACTTGTTTACCTATTTCCCGGGATAATCTGACCCGTCAGCCTGCCCATTTTCCACAAAAAGCTGCCCGACTGAGTGGCACATGATTAGGGCAACTCATATGCGCATAGAACGCCGCGGGCAAGTGGAACAGAATTTGCATATATATCTTTATGAGCGGGGGCCAAAAGAGTAACCAAACTGGAAAAATAACAACACGACCTGACCCTCCCAAAGGAGCAAAACTGAACGAAAAACAAAAAAAAAAGGGATGATAGGGAACAAAAAATAAATAATAATATACGAACGCAACAATTTTTCGGCGTGGCTGCTGATGTTTTATTTTTTATGCAAATTTTGTTGCATATGAAAAATTGCCAGGGAGCGGGCGAGGCGAGGGGGAGGCCCCAAAGAAGAGCAACAAAATCATCATATACTCGTTGTGTGCGAAGAACGAAATGTGCAAAAACTTTAATAAAAGACTGTGTCGGTAAGGGGTTGCGGGCTCCAACCATAAATTCGTAGAGCAGGGTGCGACGTGCCTCTTCAAACAAAGCAACACTCAACGTCGCCACTGCGCCAACAAAATAATTTCAGTGGCAAAAAAGGAGGGGCGGAAGAGCATGAGGGTTTTCGGGTTGCTTGCATATTAAAAGTCAAAAGCGTTGAGCTGCTGAAAGGAGTACAAGTTGAACCCGGGGCAGGGGTACGGAATTTCTTCTGCCTTGTTGCATGCAACACGGAAATTTGCGTTGACAACAATGCGACATGTTGGGGGTGGCCTCGAATCCAGAGGTGCACCGCGCATACCAGCTTAAATTAGTTAATATTAATAATTTTGCAAGTTTGCAGGCGGCAGCTTCCTGCATTAGTAATCTCAGCAAAGCAGGAGATAAGTAGGTTAAGTTTTAATTAAGTTTTGCGCGTTTTTTCTCCCGGAAATTATTGTTAATTATGGCTAGTTTATACATTATTTTTTACTACATTTTGAACCTTGAGAATTGAATTGTTCAAAAAGCAACTTAATATAGCCTAAATAAAGCAGCACTGTTACGCTTTGCTGCCTTGATTTATTTGAACTTGTTCTCTCTTCAGCTCACTTTTCCAGCTCCTGCCTCTTTGTCTGCAACTTCGGAGCAAATAAATCAAAAATTGCAATAAAATTGTTTCCGCTGCAAAAGCGAGCAAAAAGAAAACCCCAAAAACTTCTAATTGGTAATTGCAATTGTGCTCCGATGCTTCTGTCTGCCGTTGTATCTTATTCTCTTCACAGATACTCGAGTTCAACTTGTGAATTATGTAGACAGTTTTATGAATTTTCCACCTTGAAAAAGAGTTTATATTCCAATTTAAGCAGACTTTGTGTTCAATTTCAATAGGAAATTAACCCAAAAAGTTGCTAATTATCTTGCCATGCAAAACCAACTGATTGACACTCTCCACAAACCTTCAAAAGCACCTGGAACAGGTATTTTGAAATTACACACACCCGTAGTAGGTGTGTGGCGAAAACCACATGCGATGACAGCTGCTGACAAATAAACTGACGGTCTGACAACACTCAACCAACATGACAACAAACAGTGGCTCGACATATTTTCAGTTGCCTTTGATTTAATTATATTTGCATCATGGTGAGATGAAACAATTAAAATTCATTAGAGTTAATTACGGCCGCAATTAAGAGGACATTTTCATAACTAATTAGGGGTAATGAAAAAACAAAATAACAACGGCGAGAAGAAAGTGGAGTTCTTTCATTATGTTCTCCGGTTCGCAGTATTTTTCCACTTTGTTTGTTTTTCTTGTTTAAATGAACAGAAAAAAATTAACATAAATGTCCCATAAACAGGGAAATTGCAAGCAAGATGGTTTTGTCATAACTCTGAATGGATAAAAGTATTAAATTATATATGACTAACCGGAAATCTCTTTATATATATTGCAGTATAGTGTTTTAACAATCTTTAGATATAAAAATGAGTCCTTATAAATTTAAACAGCAAAGCCTTACTTGTATCGGGACTTTTAAAATGTCAGATTAAGTAGCAAGGCTCTTAGCGTCGAAATCTGCTTATGGCGCACGAGTAAAGGCCGAAGGGAAAATGCCAGCGAAGCAGGAAAAAAAAGCAGCAATTATAAAAGTGGCAAACAGCAAGAAAAACAATAAGAAAAAGGAAAAGCAGTCTAGTCGGGCTGCGACTTTTGTTTTGCTTCGTTAGGCGACTTGCCTTGCCCCAATCTTCGCGAGTTCTCCTCGGCGGTTTTTCTCCGGCGCAAGTTTAAGTGGATTTTCATAATTTACGCGCTCTGCGCTCGGTGAGGAATCATAAATTATTACCCACAGCCGGGAGTTTGGCGCCACGCCCCCTCCTGTCGGTTGTAACAATTGCATTTAATTGTAAGTAAAATATGTGAAAAGTTTGTGTTGTCTTTTTATTTTATTTTGTTGTTTTTTTTTCTGCTGTGCGTTATGAAGCCGTATCGAGTGTTTGAAAACTTTTTCAAGGCTCCAAAGTGGGCGGAATTTATCCATCCGCTCCCACCGATTTTCCCCACCCCCCTCGATGTCAGCGACATGTTGTTTTCATGCTGTCAGCAGCAGCAGCAGCTGCGACTGTGTCTATGTGTGTGTGTCTGTCTGTCTGGGCGCCTTTTTGTTTTGCTTTCATGATGATGATTTTCCAGCTTGTGATTCCTGTTTGCCTTTCGTCAACGTTTATGACAATATATCAACGGGAAGCTCCATCTCCGTCTCCCTTGCTATTTCCATTCCCCCATCGCTCCAGAACTTGGTCTACTTTATGCTTTTATTGGTTACATGAAAATATTTTCCACTCTTCCCTATTTCCTTCATTTCAGCCCCCGCCTTCGTCGGCCACAATTGTCAGCCACAGAAGTTATGAAGTATTTTTTCTTGTTTTTTTCAGCAGTAGAGATGGGGAGGGAGGGAAATCAAGCGACATGTTGCCGTAAAGTTTTTAATTAAATTGTTAGATTTTACATTGACACTTTTTTCAGTTGTTGCTGGTGAATGACAAGCAAATTGGGTTTCTTGTGAGCGAATAATACAAGGCCCAGCCATGTGTACGGGAATTTTCTATACATTCTTTATCCATGAGCAATATTAAGTGCAATATTTTGTAGAATTTACTTTCCGCTCCTATCGGTAAAGGCATAGTTACCACACTTTTTGGCAGTTTATGGCACGCACATTGTTAGCTTGGTCCTGAAAGATTTTCCAGGAACCAACACCAGGAAAACGACCACGCTCCTTGGTCAGTCCTGACCTCTCCCGATAAATGTGCGAAATGTGCACGCTCCGGTAATATTTTCCCCCTTAGCGGTAAAGGGTGAAAAGGTGGGGAAAGTAAAGGCAGCCAGGGAGTGCAAGTTGGCTGCGGTCTCATGATAAAGTTGACACTTTATGCGTTTTGGCTCAGCGTCGACAGCCTGAGGGCGGAAAATGCAAAAGGCCATGCACGGAAGTGCGGAAAAACTCCACACGCCACACATGTGAGATTTGGAAAGTTTTTGATTTTGTTAAGAAATATGAAGCGATTCTGTAAAAAGAAACCTTCCAGCAAAAGCTTTAAAAAGGCAACTCAAAATATCCAATTTCAACGAAATTCCTATAGTTTATTGAGAACAAGACCCGGATTGTTTCTTACATATTTTAGTTTACAAGTGTTATTAAGCTTTTTTGGGCTTGTTTTTTATTTTTAACAGTGCGACACAAAAATCAATTAAACGCTTTTGGCACAGGTGGCGTATACGCAATTTTTGTTGCTGACCTGGTTTCTTTTTTCGGCTGTAAAACATATACTATGAATGTGAAGTGCAGTTTGTGGGGCTCAACGTAAAACTAAGCAAATAAGGTTGGTTATTTAAGCTGCTAGAATTTTTAGACGTAAAATCCTACTCTTTTTTAACTCTCCTATTTTATTTGTTGCTCAAATTCCGCACTTTGTTTGCGGTGCTTGCTGCTTTAATTACCCCTATTACATATATTTGCATGTTTGTGTTTATGTATCATAATTAAATTTACATGAATGCTGCCAGTTTGGTTTTTGGCACTTTAGTAAGCTAATGAATACTTAATTGGCGCTTTAATTCTGACTAACGTTTACGTTTTCAATTGGATTTGCTTTGGGGAATTGTAAAGGGTTATCAAATTAGTTTTTACAAGCTTACACTTTTATTGGAAAAAGTGAATTTCTACATGTTAATAATATGAAACATCAGAAATGATTTTTAAACAGTTTTAACCCCCTCTTTTAAAACTATAGTATCTAGAAATACGTTGATAACGCTTTACCAAAATTGTTTATTATATACTTTTATCCCAATTTCCGACAAATTTAAATAAAAAATATCCCCACTATATATATTTGACGCATTTCAAGCCAGAGTAGCGGCGAAAAGCCTTTTTCATTGCGACTTTTCCGGCTGTGTGTACTCTTCAATTTCGGACTCCTCATCAGGCTGTTTGAACAAAACCCGTTTGCGCAATAATTTCGAGTGCACGCGTGTTCAAATGAATTGAATTGGATAATTGAATGCATGAGTGACTGACTGGTTGATTGACTGACTGGCTGATTGAGAGCCGTTGTGCAGAATGCCCTGGAATGCGCTCAGCCACAGCCCCCTAATTCAACGAAATATATATACATTTTTCCCTGCAGCTTGCGTTCCTTTTTTTCGGGGGTTAGGCATTGCAACGTGGTGGTGCGACAATCGCAACGCCTTTCAATCAAACGCTGCACACAAATTCCCAAACAAACCGACAGTCGGCCACGCCCACATCCGCCCGCCAGCCCCCACGACCTGTCACTGCACGTGACAAATGCCGACAAACGACAAACGGCATTCGTTCGTCGTCCCTCCCTGCCGCTTTCAATATGGCAATATGCCCGGAAGGGTTAACAGCGCGCTACCTGAAGTTTTTGGCCCAGCTTTGTGGGCCACTAATTTGCCAGATATTTCCTTTCACGCATCTGACTCTGACATTTCGCGAGCTCACTTTTTAGACGGCGAAATACCTTTATATTTGAGGCCACACAGTATATAAATGGAATAGGTCTAGATATATATCTGACAAGTTTTCCCCTTGAACATGTATAATTTACTTATGGAAAATGTAATCATCCTTGGTTGGGTGATCATTAATGCTCCGAAATTAGGAAATAAATCAGTGGTGCAGGCTTCTTCTCACGACAAATTTGATTGGCCGAAAAGCTGGCGCCAACAAGTAGATTTCCATCAAAGGGAAAGCGCAGCCCACAGCCGGACAGGAAGAGGAAAGTACTTTTCGCACCCGAATTTTACCCCACAATCGCTGTCATTAATCATTTGGTCCTAAAAAGGTGTCAAGCAGCTTGGATGACGTTAATCTCCAGGGAAAATTTCGCCCAAAACGAGACTGAAACACTCTTCGAAGCACTTTCCTAGAACCAAATTTCATTCCTATAGCAACTTGAAGGTAAAATACCTTGGACTCCTTTTTTCCGTAAACAATTAAAGTTGACTGTGTGGGCGTGGCCAATTTTTGTAGCTGACTTTTGACACGTGTCAGCAACGACAACAACGACGGCACACTGAATGAAAGTGAATGACAAGGGCATGTTAATGGCCATCAGGACACAAAGAAATGCCCAGCATAGTTTCTGGCCAAAGATGCCATCTACAAAATACCCGAATTCTTGTGGCAATTAAAACAATTTCTTGTCCTTGGAGAATGTTAATTAAACGTGGCATCAGGTTTCAACATGGATATTGATTCAAACGCAATCAAGTGTGATAATGGCTGCACAAAAATTGAGGAAAAATAGTTACTACAGATAGAGCATCTTAGGAAGCCATCGTAATTCATAGCACTTGTAGTTTGTGAGATCAATAAAAAGTAGGTAGTTTTAAATTATCAAAAAGGAACCTAGATTTATTGACTAAATTCAATTTAAAATTTAATTTATTAAAAATGGTCAATAATTTTTGTGAATTGGGTAAAATCCTCTTATACTCATACATTTCAGCATCAAACTTCCATATTGTGGCATGCGATAATCCGATTATTTTCAGTATGTCAAATAAATAAACTCTAGTCTATACTGTAGATGTTCCGCTGAACAAAAGGTGAATTAAATTATTTCTTGGTGAATACTGCTTCAAATTCTTTAGTTTTAAAGCCTTTAAATATTTTAGCCAAATGCAGGCCAACTTTTAGCAAGTAAATAAAGTTTGTAACTCCAAATACTTTTGCTTTTCGTTCACACATTTTACTTGTGAACACAAATGTAAACTTTTACTTGGCCCCTTTTTACAACAACGATAAATGCCATTGACCTGCGCATTTTACCGATTTCTTTTTCGTTCAGTGCACCGGTGAGCTGTCTCATCAGAAAACGCTTAGGCGGTCGACTGAACCTCCATCCCTTCCCTTGGTGGCTTGTGGCTAGCATTATGCCAAATGGGCAGTTCTTCTTCCACTGCCGGTAATTTATTTGCACTTTGATAGCAACAAGATGCATGAAGGGGGAATGGAGGGTGTAGAGCCCGGCGGCACTTATAAATCACTGAACGGAGGAGCAGATTCTGCGATGCTTTCGCTGCTGTTGTGGCCTGCAACTGCTGCTGCAGCGGCGACTAAGAAGTTTATTGAAAAGTGGACCCTCAGTGCGACGCCATAAATATCAGCTCAAGTGGGCGCAGGAGCCACGCCCACTATTCCTGAGGTTTCAATGTATTTCAAGCGCTTCTTTTAAGGCTTTAATGCTTTATAATTTGAAATTGGGTAATTAGTTCTCTATAAATTTAAAATATTCGAAATGAATTAAGAAATATATATTACAATTAAATTTACGAAAATGGAAAATATATTTTTATGGCTCTCAAAAACTGATGCAATCGAAAATATAATTCTGAATGCTACTCTTTGGTGGATAAGTGCCAAGGTCATGGCGAATTGCATTAATATTGCTCATCAAACAGCACTTGGCACTCCCATTCAACAGATTCGCATTTTTGATGGCAGGCAGGCAGCATGCTTGCTCTATACTCTATATGAGATGCATTTCATTGCATTCGCTTCGATGGCCGCTCAACATGCTCAGAAGCGCACTCGAAAAACGCCATGAACAGCAGTGGCAGGATGTTAAGAGTCCTTCCCCATTCACACAGATACGTACGCACGCACACAGCGCCAGCTGGATGTGTTGGTTGAACAAGTTCAAAGACCTGCCGAAATGCCGGCAATTTTTCGAGAACTGGCCTTAACATGGCTTCCACCTAGGCAGAGAGTTTATGCTAACAGTGAGAGAGGATTTTCGGAAATGTTAAGAGCCTTTAGCAGCTTCGAATTTCGTAAGAAATATTTTTACAGAATTTTGATTTCGTTTCTGAGCTTTCCCCTCTCTTTTCGCTGAAGTTTGAAGTAATTGAGAGTTCAATGAATACAAAACAAAAAAAGGATATTTTTAATATTAACATATGAAATTCTCAAAAGCGGGCCTTTAAACATTATATTAGACATTTCCAAACCAGTGACTTAAAATAAAACATTTGAAAGAATGTGGAACTTGCTTCTATAAAGTAAACGTTAGATTCTAATGTTAATTTCAACATAAGTTCCATTTTCCCCAATCTCCCTGCATACAACATCGAAATGTTATTTTCCGAAAGAGAAAAGCAGCTGTAGAGCAAGAGGACCTGGGGAAGGATATGCGAATCGCGAGCAATTAACGAAGTTAGCCACTTCGTTTTATAACATCTCTGCGTGTGGATTTTAACCTCGTTTTCCGCCAGCCAGAGAGTTCGCTCCTCGTTACTGCGTAACCTTTTTTTAATATTTTTTTGTGTTGGTTCGGCAACTTTTTGTTATCTTTTGTTGCTGCCGCTGCTCTCGGAGTCGAGTCGCAAAAGTTGTTGACAGGCATCTCGGCGCAGCTCAGCTTGAAATAGTTTGCATGAAATTAAAATAATCTCCAAGATTTATTGCTCTAGAAAGCGCAATTGACTCGCCCGACGCGACGCGCCATTGTTGGCTGAGGCTTTAAATATGTCGGCGTACAGTTTAAGGCGATTTATGCAAATTAAAGAAAATGTCTGCAAGTACTTCGAGTTGTTTATCGCTGGCTAACCAGAAAACGTAGCAGAAATTGGCCCAAGTGCCTGCAGCTTTGTTTAATGGTCGAAAGTACATATTTGCGTTTACTTTGCTCCCTGGGCCCTTTGCCCTCCAAATTCCTACTTTATTTCAGCGTTCATTCTCCTTTTTTTTTGTGTTCGCTCGCCTCGGGCATTTCTCAAGACGTTGTCAGGTCCTCAGCAGTAAATGCAGCTGCCACTTTGGCCAACTTGTTGTTGACTTGTTGCCACTCTGACCGTTCGGAAGGAAAAGCGGAAATGAAGTTGGCAATGCGGAAATGCCATTTTTCATGATTTCTCCATGCACACACACACACTCGCACTCGCCCTCGCACTCGCTCTCAGTTTTCCCCTCTCTTTGTTTTCCGCCCCATCTCGTGCTTCCCTTTTCGGTTTGCTTTTGACAAATTGTTTGGCGTTGCTGGTCCTATATTAACAGTGCATATCCATCTAGGGGGACCTAGTGCATCTGGGAATTGCCTTGGTCTTTTATCTAATTGGAGGAGTAGCCAACATTGAAGGGTTTTACAAATGGGGCTATGGCCAACAGCGATTGGGGGTTGGTTACCAAGGAATTTAAAGGGACAAATATGAGTTAAACTTAAAGTAATGGCTCAATAAGGGGATCCATAAAATTAATATTTTCTAAGCTATTTTAGTCCCAATAGAAGTAAATAAATTTAATATTTACAATAAAGGTGCACCCACAAAAAACTCTTCAAAAATAGTTCTTTAACGATATTCAGGTGGAACTTGTCTAAGTTTTACTAACTGAAATAAATTAGACTTTTCTCACATACCATAAGCTATATTTTCATATATGCCTTCTAACGCCTACACAAAATTCTCTTTACTCACCTTCAAGCAGAATGGAAAAGAAATTTCATCGTTAACAAACAGATTCAATTTAGCACAAATATTGATGGTCATCGCAGACTATTTTTAATGGCTTTAAGCGAAAGTTCAGTGACTGGCGGTGGGGACAGAGCTCAAGGAGCATCGATCATAAATGATGGAGTGCGGCAATCAAGATAAATGGTCCCGTCGAGTGCCGGAGCCATCGGGCCAAAGAAATTCACGACTCGACGGCCATTTATTGCTCGGCTCGATGACATCACGGCGTATGCGCAATGTGCGACGAGAACGATGAGAACTATGAGTTTTAAAGTGGCGAAAACAAACAAATAGCCCCGAAAAAATCGAACAAACTATTTACAAATTGCTGGGCCCTTGAAGAAAGTCATAAATTGAATGCGTGGCAGGACGTGGCAGGACATGAAAACATTATCGAATATGAAAGGAGAGCGCAGAAAGCGTTTAGAGCATAGTTTCCGGGCTTGTTTCTTGGCTCGAAATGGTTATGTGCACAAAGGGCGGCAATCTTCGGCGGGGGTGCGGCCCAATTTTATGGGCTCAAACATTTTTTACGAGCACTTACTTCCGCCCCAGAAATTAGACAACTGCTGGGAACCGTTTATGCCCGAAAGGGTGTTGCCATCAAAAATGCTTCCCAATAAGCCGACGCGAGACTGAGACTGGGCTCTGTCCTCAGTTCTCGGCTCTCTATCTCTGCGAATTTATGATGTGTGTAGCAATTGGGCCATTGTTAAGGTCGCCCTTGGCCATCCACTCGAGTATGTCATGCAAATTCTGCTTATTTTATTTAATGCGAATTTTACGAGTGCCCAGGAAGGGATTAATTTGCCCCAGGCAGTGTCTCAATTTTCGGCTCCTGGATAAATAATAATTTCCACTGAGGCTGGCTGGCTTATTTTCCCTGGATAACTCTTTCTGTTGCTTTTTTTGCAATTCAGTGATGCTTAAAATTTAACTTTCCGTTATTTGTCATGTTTTGTTTGTCTGGTGTTTTGGTTTCCCCGTTGGCGCAATTTATGCATGAGGAAGCCAAAAGGCTGCGGTACGTGCAGAGTCTGCTGCTAAGCCTAAAAGTATGCATAACTAAAAAGAGCACGTTCCGCAGATAACAGAGCAGCAAACGGAAAGGAAAGCAAGAAAAGTGGGACAAGAAAAACAAGCCATTGATAACTGTGTGCAGGGAAACAAAAAACAGCCAACTAAACAAGATATTTTCAGAAAGCCTTTATGACTTTATCTCAGAAATACGAAGCTTTGATTTTACAGGCCCCAGAAAATTGTTTGATTTTCCTGTGCCATCATTTCATACGAAATAAATTCAATGAGGTCTTATTTTTCTCACAGTGCACCTATATTTTCGTGATTTTTGGGCCATCCCATTTTCCGATTGTGTGCGTGTGGGATAACAGATATGTTTGTTATTTAGGCAAATGATTTTTCGCTTTGGGGCCCGTTGCCAATG
>JAEIIL010023711.1:0-17622 GCA_018905715.1 Drosophila lini | reverse complement strand
AGGGCTATGCTCAATAGTCATACCAAGGTTTCGTCAAAATAATTGTGCCGACTAGTGTATATGTAAGCTTTTTTATCAACTATTCTATTTATTAGGAATATCTTTAAAGTGTCTTTAATAAATCGCAGACTACGGTGCGAAACATGCAGGATAAGGCGCAGTCGAAGCGTCGCAGGCAGAGTTGTCTGAGGCCAAGCAGGAGCTGCCCGAAGCGCAGATAGTTTGACTGCTGCAGTGTGTACCGAGCCAAGGACACCAGGGCTGCATTCGAGTGACTTCCCAGGATCACTGAATACTCGGCAGTGAGGGCTAATTCTTTAAAAAAGCAGTAATTTAATTTAGAAAACAATTAAGCTTTAAAGCAGAGATGGATACACATTATATCTGCAACTTACCCTTCCGGCACAGGATGAGCGTCTCCAGGAAATTCAGTTCCAGCACGTCGGCCCTCAGCTGCTGAGCCTCAAAGATGAGCCGCTTTAGTTGGTCATCGCCACATCCCTCCACCATAGAGCTGATGTCCAACGACCAGTGGGAGGCTCGCAGGACGAAGACTTCGCTCCACACCACCTGCAGGATAGCGTCCTGCTGGCAGCGCTCCAGCAGAGCAAATTGTTCGTTGGCCTTCGCCTGGCGCAGACAAGTCACCAGGATCTGGGCAAGGATCTGGAAGTGCAGCGCCTGTGAGTGCGGTGTGGCTGATGCCGTAGGCTGGGGCTGCGCAGGATGCCTCCGGGTGCCGCGATAGAGGGTCACCTGTTGGTTGCGGGGACCACGCTCCTCCTGGACGGCGGCGGCGTTCATTCCAACGGCCAGGCATCGCTGAAAGCGGCAGGAGGGGCACCAGTTCCTTCTCGCCTTGTCCACCACACAGTTCCCGGCGAGGGCAATGCAGGCGTAGCTGCTGCCCCGTCTCACGCTTCGCTTGAAAAAGCAGGAGCACCCATCGCAGCAGGACACGCCGTAGTGCTTCCCTGAACTCTGATCGCCGCAAACCGAGCAGGCACTAATAATACTCGACATGGTCACCGCCGTTAGTAAGTGTCGCGTCTGACTGAATCAGAGTCTAAGGAATATTGGCGGTTTTATATGCGAACCGGATGTCCCACGCCCGCAAAGGATATGCAAACTTGATACACTTGGAAACAACAAAGTGAGTTACGGGGAACAGTAAAAAAAAACTATTCAATACAGATTAATATGAAAGGTAACAATTTATTTAATTACAGTTTTATTGTCACTTTTTTGGTTTTGTTTTAGTAGAAAAAAATATCTTCTAGGAAAAGTAATAAATCTAAAAATTCGCCTTAATTTTTGAGGGATAAAAAATGTACAGTGTAGGAGTGCATTGTGCTCCAAGCGTGATTTGTAGTTTTTTGTTTGCCAGAGACGCTCCCGGCAGAGGCGTTGCGCGTCAAAAGTGACAATCACATACCGCTATTGCCGAGCGTGTTAACAATTTGTAAACAATTATTGTTTTGCTCTGTGATTGGACGCGCGCTGGCCACTTCAAGTGTCCGCGCTGAAGTCCTTAGCGCTGACACTCCGAGTAAATAGCGAAGAGTCCTAGAGGGTGGAGCTTGGGGGTTGGGCTTGTATGCTCACATGGGGCTTAGATCCTTGCAATTCTCCGGCGACTCGGGTTAATTTAACGTTAGCTGTAAGTCACGGTTAATGCGTTGTTATATTTAGCTAAAGTACTTTAATATTTGACACACCTTTATTGGCATACCATTAAGTTTATTCGCTTTATGATTTTATACCCGAAATACATAGGATTCATAGGGTTTATTAACTACATATACATACATATGTATGTTAAAGGAAGAAAAAGGTATATCCCACAAAAAAAGAGTTGACTATAATATTCTGTATAAAATTTATTTTACAATTAGAAAAGGTTGAAGCGAGCCTTGAATAAATATATAGAGAGCTCCCCTATAATACTTACATACATTTTATTAAAATAAAATAATAATGAGTTTACTTTATAAACAGATTATAAACACGTTGTAAATTGATTATTGCCTCATTCACTGGAACTAAAAGCTGTAATTTTTCCCAAGAACTTTTCCGAAATGTGCTATCTCAGCTAAATGGTTCTCAAATAAAAGCATATATGTATGTATAATGGAGTCTTGGAAGAACACATCAGATCAGTCTCTAGGCAACATCTCACCATGAAATCTTTATTAGGCTTCCTATTCGTCATCGGAATCTGCTGCATGGTTCTTGTAAAGGATGCCCACTCTGCGGCTTGCTGCATCCAGGCGGAGGATATAACAATTATGATGGGAAATGATATTTTGAGGTGGCCGTGGGAAATCCAGCAAGAATAGCGTTGATATGAGAGTATTTATTTGGTGGACCCATCGTTTTGTAATATAAAATATTTAAAATAAAAGTTTATTTAAAATTCAAAATTCCACATTTGTTTAGAAAACCTTTGCATTTTTATTCTTGTTGGAATAATATTTTCCTTTGGCTATGTTCAGGGGCATATTCAGCGTGATTTTAAAATTATCCTAGCGGAATTCCCGGATTTGACCCTTACCTTTCTTTGTTGTATTCACCTTTCTTTTTATCTACTTTCAATCAGTATTTTACGCCGCTCAGTGCATGGTCACACCTTCTACCTTTGCGCTCTCCTCTTTGCTCTCTGCTTTCCTCTCCCGCTCTGCGCAAACTCCCACTCTGCAGTGCGCCCATGGGTTTCCTTTTTATTTTCAGTTCTTCTTCAGTTGTTCGTTTTGTTTCGTGTTGCCTACAACAGCGACTGCTGTAGCTTTAAGGTTTAAGGTGAATTTTAAATATAATTAACAGCTGCGCGCGTGCCAATTTACTTGAAAAGTACTCCCACACACACTTGCAAATATAAACAAATTGCGTTATCAGCGGGTGTTTGTTGCATTTTGCAATTGGCGCCAAGCGGACGCCATACAGAAATGCTCATACATATATAAACATAGATTTTCGCACTACCTGCCTGGAAAAGTGATAAACGTGAAACATAAACAAAAAGCGGTGATAAGCGACCTTATCAATGCGCCGGCTGCTTGCAAAAAACGCCGCAACTACAACAAAAAAGCGAATTCTTTGCGCTCACCTCTCCCACCCGCTCTCGCTCTCTCTCAGGAACTGCAGCAACAAAATTATCAAGTTTAAAACTTGTTGAGCGGGTTGAAAAAAAAAATTAAAAAACAATAACAAAAAGGGGCGCAAGAATAAACTATACCAACAATGGTGAACAATTTTTAATGCTCTGCTCGCAGCGACGTCGCGGCGGCAGCACTGCCACTGACCTTTATTTGACTTTTAGCTGCCGCCGCTCTGGCAATGAAAAAATATCTCTGCCACACACACAGACAAACACAGGCGCACTTGGGGTCTCTCAGCTGCCGCTTCTTGTTGTTGGAGTTGTGTTGCAGCAGCGCGTGTCTGTGTGCAAACGAGAGGGGCCGAAAGAGCCTTAATTTTCACCTCCCCTTGCTCAATTGAATAAGAATAATCAAGTGTAAGAAGAAATTGCCGCCTCAATTGTGAGTGACTTCGACCCTAGTGTCTAAATATCACTTTTACTTTTTCTTGCATTTCTGCGTTAATTGTTTTCAAACAAAGTTCCGAGTGAAAGGTGTGGGAACAAGAAGGAGAGAGTGCACTTGAAGAGATCTCTTTTCTCCGCAATTGCCGAACGCGCCCTCTAGCGGCTGCAAGTGGATTAAAGGCCGAACAAAGTGTGAAAATAAAAATAAACAAAATAAGATTAGATGGCTAAAAGTTAAATATAATAAATATATTACATCGAATTTTTTATCAAATTTCTTATGGATTATCCATTAATTTTATGTTGATTTACGTTTTTAAAGATATTCGTTTTCGACTTTTAGAAATTTTTAGTAATGGTTGATAGTTTAAGTTAACTAAATCCAAACTCTCGTGGAAAGTGTAAATCGAAATAAAAACTTGATAATAATAGTTGCAACTGTGTGAGAGTCCTGAAAACAAAAATTTATGATATCAACACAGATAAGATAATCGGTGGGTGTGTGCCCTTTGTCAAAAGGCTTAAATAATACATTAAATTGCGATTTTAGTAACACCTATTGTTTGTTTGAGTGTTCAGATATTACATTGGCTCAGCCATAATTGGTTCTTCGTCAAGGTCGTTCCGAACAAAACCAATTAAATGTCCATCGGACACATAAAAACATAAATTTCGGCTGATGAAAAATTAATTAACTTTAATTGGCTGGAGAATTAAATATTAAAATATAGAAATTTTTTATATTATTTACATTTGAAAAATAATATGAGGTTTTAGCTTGGGAATTATTAATAAAATCTACATACTATATTAATATTTGAATTTCATAATTATTCGAATCCTCACTTTTTAAATGTCAAAGTATTGCCTTTTTTGGCTGAAGTATTTTAAAAGGAAATTTAAAACGCTTTTGCTTGTGTAGAACGTTTTAAAATTTAAAGTTTAATTTACAAAAAACTTAGTGTTTCTTAGCTTTCGTATTTCCGGATATTTTTTACTTGTATTCTTAATATTTTTTACTCGTATTCTTAATTTATATTCGTAAATTTTGACCTAGTGGGATTATTTTAAAATTAACATACTTTAAAAATTCGAAAACTTGTTTTTCTAAACCTGTTTTTTGTTTAACTTTAACTCAGGCGTTAAAAGTTTTTCAGTAAATCTGTGACGTTATTAATGAAAACATTTTGGTACATTTTCCTGTATACACATGCAAATAAAATTGGCAACTCATCGTTGGCCATTTCCTACATCCAAAAATAGCATTTGAAAATGGTTTATGGACAGCCCAACGTCCGACCATCTATATAGGCTATATGGCATATGGCTAATGGCGTATGGCACGTACATAAATGCATGCGCCGGCGACCGAGTGTCAGGGGCAAAACAGGAACAGGGGCAGTTGTCGCATAGCCCCGCAGTCCGGGCTTATCAGGCCGTAAACTGCACCGATGCAATTGCATTCGCCTGATAGCGGATCGATCGCACCTCGTTGCGTGATGATGCAACGAATGAACCGGCGTGTGATGACAATGACCAGCCCAACGACTATGACATCAAGAGCAATCGCTGCACTGAGAGAAAAAAGAAAAAAGAGTTCCTAAATCTCTCTTAAAACCTTGAAGATTAGGTTCCAAGTTAAGTTTTGCCCCTGATCTTGAAATCGAATGCAGAACCATTTATAAAATAAAAGTAATTTCAGAAAGATGTATTAAACTACATTTTTAAATTAAATTTTTACGTGCGAAATAGTGCAATCCCTGCGCTCAGTGGCAGTGTATTGATAAGACATCGTAGCTTGTAATGTGGGTCAAGCCGGTGGCTAAATTTAGTTGACACTATCAGTCCGCAACGAGAGCCTCAGCGGAGAGGTTCAGCCAGTAGATCAGCGGCGCCTAGATTGTAACAATCCCCAGCATATCAAGATGATGCGCCGACAACAGTCCTATCGCTTTGAGGACAACGAGAACACCTCTTACGCCTTGAAAGTGCGATCACCAAATTAAATACAAATTCAAGCCGTATGCCTCACTAATTGTTATTTGGTTTCCTCCATTCCTTTTGCAGATGAATCGTCGCTTTTCGAGAGTGGAGTCCGGGGCGGACCTGAAGGATTACTTTGATCGAGGCGACATCGCCTCTCGGGAGAATCGCTGGAACTTCGAGGTGGCATGGGAGGTGGCCAACAAGGTGGGCGGCATTTACACGGTGATCCGGTCAAAGGCCTATGTGTCCACCGAGGAGATGGGCGAGCAGCTGTGCATGATGGGTCCCTACAAGGAGAACTGTGCCCGCACTGAGATGGAGGAGATGGAGTTCCCGAGGGGAAATCCCCTTTTGGACGCCGTGAACTCGTTGCGGTCGCGTGGCTACAAAATCCACACTGGTCGCTGGCTGGTGGACGGAAATCCGCAGCTAATCCTGTTCGACATCGGGTCAGCCGCCTGGAAGCTGGATCAGTTCAAATCGGAGATGTGGGAGAAGTGCCATATTGGAATACCTCATTTGGATATCGAGACGAATGATGCCATTATCCTGGGCTTCATGATCGCCGAGTTCCTGGAGGAGTTCCGCAATTTCGCTGTTACCTATTCGCAAAACAATGAGCTCAGTGCCCCCCGGATTGTGGCCCATTTCCATGAGTGGCAAGCTGGCGTGGCCCTAATTGTTCTGCGTACTCGCCTGGTGGAGATCGCCACTGTGTTCACCACCCATGCCACGTTGTTGGGACGTTATTTGTGTGCTGGCAATACTGATTTCTACAACAATCTGGATAAATTTGCGGTGGACGAGGAGGCGGGCAAACGTCAGATCTACCATCGCTATTGCCTAGAGCGCGGCGCCACTCACTTGGCCCATGTGTTTACCACCGTCTCGGAGATTACGGGCTACGAGGCGGAGCATCTGCTCAAGCGCAAGCCGGACATTATCACGCCCAATGGCTTGAATGTCAAGAAGTTCTCAGCCATCCACGAATTCCAAAACTTGCATGCCGTTGCCAAGGAGAAGATCAACGAATTTGTGCGCGGACATTTCTATGGGTGAGTTGCAGGACATTACATATATACTTTTTTATATCTTTGAGGTCTTAACTGTTTGTAAGTAGAGGACAAATTAGATTACGTAAATCATATGCGGAAATGTGGTCAATCTTTAATGTACAATGTTCACCCTTGAATTAAGGTTAATCGATCGATTGAAAACATGACAATCTGTAATCTAAAGGCATGATTACATGTATGATTTTGAATTAGAACTGAATCCAATCATAGAATGAGATTTAATAGCATGGAAACTATATATATTATAAGTTACCAGCCCAGCTCCCACCTTTAACTGCATTTTGTAATATCAAACTAATTTCCTGTTTGCTTGTTTTGTATCAGAACTAAAGGGAACCAATTAGATATATGTACATTGATAGTGCTTTTATAGTAAAATATTTCCCTTTCTTCCCTTTGCCCGATAGCCACATGGACTTTGACTTGGACAAGACCCTGTACTTCTTCATCGCCGGTCGCTACGAGTTCGGTAACAAGGGGGCCGATATCTTTATCGAGTCACTGGCTCGCTTAAATGCTATGCTAAAACACGAAAAGCCGGATACCACGGTGGTGGCTTTCCTGATCTTCCCAACCAAGACGAACAACTTCAATGTGGACTCGTTGCGCGGACACGCTGTGATCAAGCAGCTTCGCGACACGATCAACAACGTCCAGCAGGCGGTGGGCAAGCGGATGTTCGACACCTGCCTCAAGGGTAACATTCCCAATCCCGATGATCTGCTGCAGAAGGATGATCTGGTGAAGATCAAGCGCTGTATGTTTGCCATGCAACGTGACTCGATGCCACCGGTTACCACACACAATGTGGCCGATGATTGGAATGATCCCGTGTTGGCCTCCATCCGACGCTGTCATCTGTTCAACTCTGTGCATGATCGGGTGAAAATGGTCTTCCATCCGGAGTTCCTCACGTCGACGAACCCACTGTTTGGCATTGATTACGAGGAGTTTGTCCGTGGCTGCCACTTGGGTGTGTTCCCCTCATACTACGAGCCCTGGGGATATACACCCGCCGAGTGCACGGTGATGGGTATTCCCAGTGTGACCACCAATCTGTCCGGATTCGGTTGCTTCATGCAGGAGCACATCAGCGATCCCAAGTCCTACGGCATCTACATCGTGGATCGCCGCTACATTGGATTGGAGAACAGCGTCCAGCAGCTGTCCAGCTTCATGATGGAGTTCTCGCGCCTCAATCGCCGTCAACGCATCATCCAGCGCAATCGCACGGAGCGACTCAGCGATCTGCTCGACTGGCGCACCCTGGGCATTGTTAGTATAACACAAACACTTTATTTTTAGCAGTGTAAACTAATTATATGTACTTTTTGTTACTTGCAGTACTACAGGCAAGCCAGGGTCAAGGCCTTGCAGGCCGTGTATCCGGACTATGTGGATGAGTTGTCACTCTACGGATCGCGCAACAATTTGATCTTCTCGCGACCGCACAGCGAACCGCCAAGCCCCACCTCATCGCGTAAGTCCAGGGAAGAGTAGGGCGATTTCTCAGTAAATCTTTGAATATTAACAAGCATTTTTAATATCTTTCCTTAATTAGTCGATTGTAAATTAAAAATAAAAACATTTTTTGACATTCCAAAGAAACGTACAGCTGAAAAGAGTCTTCAGAAAAATGTTTATAACTATATTTTCATTCCTGAAATAAAAAATATAATGTGTTTGACGTCTAAAAGTAACCAATGATTTATTTTACTTTTGTTTACATATGCAACTGTTATTAATACTGCATTCAAATACTGATAAGCATCTGAAAACACTTTGTTGTATACTTTTAGACAAGTTTTTTATTTAAAATATACACTTTGAAAGCTTTAAAAAATTTTTAAAAATTAATAAAATGCATATAACTCACAAGTTACTGAACGATCGCCAAACTTTAAGGACAATTATGCAATGCAGCTTCTAATACATTTTTTTTTTCACCAGGTCACACCACACCGGCTCCATCGGTGCATGGTTCAGACGATGAGGACTCCGTCGACGAGGAAACCGAACTCAAGGAACTGGGCATCAAGTAGGGCTGCGGCACTAGGCAGGCCTTCCAAATTGTAGCGAACAAAAAACCAACTAAAACCAACACACGCGCAATATTACCATAAGTTCTAGTAGTCGTCGTTCCAACCACTGTTCATCGAGAGAGGAGGGGGTGGCATCCAGGTGGGAGCCTCCTTCACCCAGAAAGAAGCCTACGAAACTATCTACCTGTAACCGAAAATGCCAGAACAAATGTTTTCACACATCAAATCAAATTATTATGTACTATTATACACACAAGAAAAGATTTTATTAAACGTTGTTTAGTCTATAAGGAGAGCGACGAGGTCTCCCCCGCCCTGTAACCCTGCTCCACCTCACTCTGCCTATCAAATAAATCGTTATTTAAAGTACACTCTTTGTAGTAGTTAAATTTAACCAGAAGGAATGATGGTGTATATGCTCTCACCTAAAAAAATTTAGATTTTAGCTTTCTTTTAGTTTTTTTTTTATTATAATGGTTTCATAGATACAATATAGGCATCCAAACACACGGCGACGTAGGCGGGTCAACGACTGCAGCCTGGCTTGGAGGCGTACGACACGTGAGGCGATTTCCGGGATGTTCAGTCCCAGGGACATAAGCCAGGATACATGCGCAGGAAAAAAGACTCACAATTAGAAAAGGAATCCTAGTGATTCCCATTTATTATTTAGACGTCACATAGTGGAGCCCTTTTCTCATTTTACGTTGCAAAATTCATAACATTAAAACAAACGAAGATAATCGAATAATTTAAACGGTATTTGACAGGTAACTGTTGTAAAATTTATATATGTATTGCACAGTGTACCACGCCCATCAATTTGCCAGTTTAATAGGGTAGGTGAAGAAATCAATTTTTTCCTAATGAAAGATATTAAAAAAAAAAAAGTTTAATAATTTTTGATTTTTTATTTTGTTGATTTGATTAAATAAAAATATTTTGAAAAGTAAAAAAAAATGAGAATTAATTTTTTTTTTTTTGTATTTTTTGTATTTTGATTTTTTTTGTATTTTGTATAATTTTGACTACTTATAATAATAATAAGCCTATATTTAGAGAATTTCCAATTTAATTAATCTGAATCTGAATTTCTGAACTATAACGATTCGATTTCATATCTTTTCTTGACCTTATTTAGCAATTTTTGTTGTATGATGCATATCACGAAGAAAGTTTAACTTTAAATGCTTAAAACTTCCACAAAAAAAATATTAAAATTATTTTAATTACAGAATCGGAATCCTTGGAATCCTGTGAGATATGTATGGTTTATACCTATTTTGCGTTCCTGACTTTTGCTATTTTTTCTTATTCTAGAGGCTATGTGTCGTGGTTGCAAAGGGACTTTTATTATCTTTGAAACTGGATAAAAGTTGCTCGTATAATGAGGATGAGGACGAGTTAGGATGAAAAGAGGGGTACTGCTGCTTAAAATTGCGTTGCGGTTCAACCGTATCCTGGCCTGCTTTTTGATGGGCATCAACCTTGTTCAATATTGCCTGAAGTTGATTTTCAATTTTGTTCAGCTTGGTCTGCACCTCCTGAAGTTGCTGCTGCTGGGCTTCCAGCTTGGCCTCCAATCTGCCATTACGGGTGTTCACTTGGTTCTGACCCCTGACAACTTGGTCGAGCATAGATCGCAATTCAGTAAGACAAAAGCTCTCACGTTGATTGGGATCCGTATCGTCAAGGAGGCATACGTATCCGGACTGAAGATCATCCGTCGAGGATCCATGCCAAAGACTGCAAAGACTGCAGAGTGTGTAGACTGCTGAACAAGAAAGTCTCTGACGAACTGTTTGTTGGAATCATTCGATGGCTTTCGAAGAGGCATCCGGCTTTGGCTGGGAATGATAAGGTATATTTATAAAGATGATAGCACTCTCTGTGCTTGTATATATTTCCTAGGTTATTATATATTAAAAGCGAAGGTCTACATAAAATATGTACACTAAAAAAATTTCATTAAAGAGATACTATTAAGACATTAAAAAATTAAATTAGGTACATAGTTTAGGAATTCAAGCGGCGTAAACCGCTCGAAGATAGTTCTTTATTGGAAATAGTTCTATAAACAAATGGCGAGTTCAGTGGTAATTCAGTAAAATGTATCTAAGTTTAATTTCACAGAAAATCTTAAGAGTTCGTAGCTATGAACAAATACTAGGAATCGAATCAGTTATCCTTGCGGTTTCGTTTGCTGTAAATCGATCGCACAAAGTGGCGGCCACTTTGTCGTCTTCTGCGGCGCTGAGCTTCAACTTCGTAGTCCGGTTCCTCCTCCTTGGGCTTCTCGGGTGCCATTTCCAGCGAACCATATTTATCATTCAGACACTTTTCAATGTCATCATCGTCGCAGACAACAAAGCCATCGTCCCCTGATCCCGTGACGTCGTTGTCCTTTCCATTCTGGTTTCCAAGGTGGTTGCCGTTGCCTGGAAAGTTAACACCATAGCCTGGGAAAGCTGGCATATAGGGAGAGTACATGTAGGGGAGACTGTACATTGGCATCATTGGAGCTCCGAATCCCTGGAAGCAGCCTGCACATTGAGCGGGCAGGCCGTTCTGCAGGATGTATCCGTAGGGCATATTGAGGCACTGCTGGCAAGTGCTACGCTTCACTCTGGGAGTTTCGGAAGTCCCCTGATCCTGACCTAGTCCCTGGCCTTGGCCGCATGTGAAGTAGGGCCAATTGTTGCCCAAGTACTGGCATGGTTGGCCTTGCTTTCTCGAGTGGGCTCTCCTCCGCCTGGGCACATATTCGATGGTCTCGTGACAGTTGTCGGGATTCTCAGCCTCGCATTGGACGACTAGCTTGGCCAACATCACCCTCGCCTGACACTTTTCTCCGCAGACCCGCTGGCGGCTCTTCTCGCGACATCCCTCCGATCCCTTCTTCTCACACTCCCGATCCAGGCGCACCACATAGCAGCAGGATCCCTGGTCACTGTAGCCCAATCCGAAGCGTCCGCCCACCTGGGAGACATTCTGCTGCACTTGGACATTGACTTGGTTGCGGTTTTGGATTTGGTGCTCGATGATGTTGTTGATCTCGTTCGTCAGCCTAATAATGTTGGTGGTGTTGATGGGAGTCTGCGGTGGTGCCACCACATCCGTGTCATTTACGCCCTGGACCATCAGTGGCTTCTCGTAAAGTTCCGGGCAAACGGGACACTCCCCGATGCAGGATACGTCATCGCCACACACACTCAGACACTGGTCCCGGTTTGCCTGACATTCCTCGTAGTCCCGGATAGTGGGCTGATCGTAGTTCTGGAGCGGCGTGTGCACCACAATCGTTTTGTTCAGTGTGTCGGCGGAGGTGGTGCCAAAGGTCAGCAGAAGAAGGAGCCCAACCACTGCAGGCAAGTGAAGCTAAAAAATGTGCAAGTTAAAATAAAATAAAGTGATCTGTATATAATTTTAATGAAAAGCAACTTAAACTTTGCTTTTTAGGTACAACTTGCAGTTTAAACCTCTTTTAAATTAATTTTTAGAGACTAACAAACATTTTTCTTTAACAAACTTAATTTTTCGTTGGAGAGTTTTCTTATCATTATAATTAATTAAATTGAATTAATATTTCTTATTTCCTAATCAAACATTTATGTGTAGAACCACAAAACATTGCCTAAAGTGTTGATAAATTGCTCTCAGTTTTAATTAATTAAAAACAAGCAATTCAAAAAGAGAGACAACTTATTATTATCATCAAAATATACATATATATAAAATTAAAGTGTCAATTTTGATTGAGGTTATACGCCCTATAACTCGAATAGGTGACACTTAAATGTGATAAAAAACGATACTTCCTATCGGCAAGCTTTTCATGTTTGCCAAAAATATAATATATATTATAAATAACTTTCTAAGCTTCCTAAACTATTTAAGCTTTATTCCCATACTAAGTTTGTTAAAACCATTACATCTTTGGGGAACCGTAAGCCGAGAAATATGTGATCTTATCTCCATTATTAATAGGCCCATTAAATGGGCTACCATCTGCCAATCAACAAAAATTTCATAACGAATGCTTGATAACGAAATGGCGAGAATAAAAGAAAATAGACTTGGAATTTTTGAGGCACTATCGGCTCCAATCGCAAAAATATGCTTGGTTGGCCTTCTACCAATTTCAATTTAGCTCTAAAGCGGCGCCAAATTCCGGGACACTGATGATCCCGCGGCCCGTTTTCATTACTCACCTCGGAATGCGGCATTATCGAGTGTTTGGCGGCTTTGCGGTTCTTGGGTTCGCCTCGGTTTTATGTACTACGTCCGCTGGTGCGAAAAGTGGAGTCTCAACTGCAGCGCTTGTGTGGTATCGCCACCCACAAACCCTCCACCAACCCGTCGCCTACCCTTGAAGATAACGCCCGATAACACTATCAATGAATTGATTATTGGCGAAGCTTTCACTCAATAGGTGATCGAGTCACTCAAAGACTCACAGTTCCAGCATGCTGCATAAAACTGTTGGCAATTGATTATCGCCAGTTCACCGCCGATAAGGATTTTCGCACTTGAGTCTGTTTTTAGATTTGATGTCAGTTTTGCCAACAGATATGGGGGAATCCATTGAAATTGAATATTTAAATATACATCCGTTTTCTAAAAGTTTTAGCTCAATTTGTTATATCTAGGGAATGTTTTGAAAGTGACGCACCATCTTCTATAAGCCCATTGCCCTGTGACGTCAAATATTATGACAACTCAGGTGTTCTGTTGACTTTACACAAGTAAACGGTTTGATGACTCTGCCCTAAAAAGTTATGGTATATAAACGATAGCAAAATGACGATATTTTCAATCCATGAAAAGCCTGTCCTTAGCTTTAACAACAAAAGTAACTGATACTCCCATTCACCAACAACACAACCAAATACTTAGTCACCAACTTCAACAATTACACCAACAAAACGAACTTGTGAATTTATTTATCTATTTACCAACCACTTATTTATCTATTTATATACATTAATAAAATGTTAGCTGTAATTATACAAATGGTAAGCATTTATTATTTATTTAGCTGTTTAATCGATCAATAAGAGTAAATTAAGATATTGGAAGTAGGGACCTTGAAATGTTAAGGAATCATGATTTCATTTACAGACTCTATTTATTTACAGGTATAAAGTGAAGCCTCTGCCATGTCGTTTTATTTCAAAAACAAAAATATCAACTACCATTCATCAATAACAAAGGCAAATATTTACTAAGATCAACAATTACAACAACAGAGCCCACCTAATATTTCTTTTAGAACCTAAAAACAAGAAAATGTAATATAAATAACACCATTGGTTATTCTGATTGGAAAAACATTTATTAACTGAACTTTTTGAAGCACTTTGTTTCAGTAAAAGTCCAAGTTATATTTTATATACGACGAGCTCCTTTTTCACCCAGTCGGAAACCATCCTTCCGAGGGGCGGCATCCGATTTGGCCAGGATATTGGGCGCAGTATTCGGACTGGTCATAAAAGGCGCAGTTGTGGCTGCTGCATTTGTAAGAGTAGCAGTACGAGGAGCAGGTCCAGGAATCACCGGTCGCACAGCCGCTGCAGTCATAGAAATCTGTGAAAGAAAATCAGAAATATCAGACCAATACTTAGGAATGTTCAAGGATAATTGCTTACTGTTCGCCTGCTGGCAGACTCCGCCGGTGGATTGGCAGCTCTGACCCGCCCAGTTGGGCGGGATGACCATCATCTGGTTGTTGGCCTGCGTCATCCAAGTGGAGACGACCATCGGTACGAGCACCACTCGGTTGGCACTGCAAAAGGTGCCACACTGCTGCTGGCTTCGACTGAAGCATCTGTACGTCTGATTGGACTGGGCGGTGCAGGTTCGTGGAGCCACCACAAGGCAGCAGGGTCCGGATGGAGGCTGCGGCACCACCACTTCCACATCCTCCTCCTCGTCCTCCTCAGAGGTTTGTCCTGGAATAGCAATGGAGGCATTGACCTCGACATTGTTCACATTGTTCGTGACCAAATGGGGCAGATTGCCCGACTCTTGGTGAATGGTGCTCTCTAGGTGAATGTTTCCCAGCTCTGTGGGTTGCGGTACGGAGCACCTGTGACCCGTCCAAACGAATCCTGGCGGGCAGCGGGCTTGTGTGCAGCGTCCTCCGGCATAGACTCCGTATCCGCCGCAGTAGAGAAGTCGACAGCGGTTCTTTACCAGGATAGTTCCTTCCGGACAATGGATCTCGGCAATATTGTCCGGAGGAGGAGTAGTTGGCCAGGGTGGATAAGTTGGTAGAGGCGGAAGGGGCGGATAGGTTGGTAGTGGGGGAAGAGGTGGATAGGTTGGCATAGGCGGAAATGGCGGATAAGTTGGTGGAGGCGATAGGGGCGGGGGAGGGCTGCTGTTTGTATCAGGGTTGTTAGACGAAGGATTATTTGAATCCGGATTGCTGGGAGAAGGATTGTTAGAGTCCGGATAGCTGGGAGAAGGATTGTTTGGAGATGGAGTGTTGGAATCCGGATTGCTGGGAGAAGGATTGCTTGGATTCGGATTACTGGGAGTAGGATTGCTGGGAGAAGGATTGCTGGGGCAAGGACTGTTGGGAGAAGGATTGCTGGGAGTAGGATTGCTAGGAGAAGGATTGTTGAAACAGGGATTGTTGGGAGAAGGATTGCTGGGGAAGGGATTGTTGGGACAAGGATAATTGGGGTAAGGACTGTTGGGGTAAGGACTGTTGGGATAAGGATAGGTGGAGCAAGGACTGTTGGGGTAAGGATTGTTGGGGAAACTAGGATTACCGCAATTATTATTGCATAAGCAGGGCGGATTTTGGACACACGGTGTTGGCCAATTCGTGACGCAATTGGTAGTACAAGTTGTCGTACACGAAGGTGCACGAATAGTGGGGTTCACCGGAGCATTGGGACAAGGGGGGTTACTTGGAGCCACCACAATGGGGCTAATAGGAGCGTTGGGACAAGGAGGATTACTTGGAGCCACCACGGTGGGGCTAATAGGAGCGTTGGGGCAAAGAGAAGTACTCGGAGGACTAGGAGTCACCACAGTGGGACTTATGGGTGCATTGGGACACAGGGACACCACGGGGGCCGGAGCCGAGCAAACGCCGTTGAGGTAGACCTGACCTGCAAACATCAACGATCATGATTAGCAGGATCGCCTGGGTTACAACTCAATAAACTCACCATCTGGGCAGGGACTCGGATTGGAATCTGCGATAGCCTCCGCTGGAAATCCGGCAATGCAGATTAGCAGCGGCAGGAGAAGCGACCACCAGGAAAGCACTTTGCGATCAGACATTCCGATTAGCACTGAGTTCGGCACATACTGATCGCGGATGGGGAACAGACCAGTCAAACATCCGAAACCAGAAGCTGTCGCTTGTGCGACCTTCAGCGTTATCAGGATCCGGAGGAGGTTATCTCGGCGCCAGCAATTATGCTTTCCATTCAGAGCCATCTGAGTGAGCTCATCGCCGGATCGACGCTTTGATTAGTCTCTTTTCAAGTGTCATCGCGAACAGATCCCGCAGATCTCGTTCCGGAAATCTACCAGTATGCCTGAGAAACCGCAAAGATCAGCTCTCCTCGGCTTTTTAATTAGCGTTTTGATCTGTGAAATTTCCCTGGCAGATATCGTGGTAAAAAAATTGTCGGCAAAAGATTATTGATATCCGTACCCTAATCCAAAATCCACATTCCCTTAGGAGCCATCATGTCCGCCGGGTTATCAGTTTATCAATGGCCGTTGCGAAAGCGTGTCTAGTTGTCCCACGGGTAAGATTTCTCCCTCTCTACTTCTCTCTCGGGCTTATAAAAAGTGTTTACTTAATGCTGACTTCTAAAAATAATTATGCGTACTCGTAGTGTCCAAGATTATCAGTAAGGTTTTGTGTATATTTGTGTTTAATTGATTTCATCGTTTTACAAATACAAACATTCATAGATGAATGCCTCTTAAACTGGTGTTTTGAACTACAAATGAGTTTAATTATTTATAATTGCAAGTTCCAAACTAAAAGTATGATTTCCTTAGCATAATAATTAAAGTTGTTAAATACCACACATGTCTTTTATTGTTTACGCTTTCAATAAGCCTATTTAATTTTCTGATATATTATTTTACCGCCTTTAAGTCTGAAGATTCAAGGTATAAGTTTGATAAGTGAAAAGGCTTAAATCTCTTATCACCGATGTTAATTCAATGCAATAAAAACTATAGTTTAATGTCAACATTGAACTTAATGTATTTGTTGTAAGCAATTAACTGGACTTGAAAAATAAATTGCCTAAAGATATGTACTTAAAATTATATTGAATTGTGGTTAAATATTCTTTTTTTTTCTAGGATACTTTTTGAACACAGATGGAAATTGTTACCCACAGACCAATCAATGCCCCCCTGGTAAGCTTAAAAAATCAGAATTTCCTACATCTTACTCAATATAAACCTTACTTAATTAGTTATTATATAGATTTTATATAAATATAAATTAAATATTTTCCAGGTTACAACTTAAATCAAGATGGCAATTGTTATGCAAAGTGTCAAACTGGTAAGGATACACATTTAATAAGATCCCAATTATAATTATAATTATATTTCGTTTATCATTTAGGCCAGTACCTACACAAAAATGGAAATTGCTATACTCAAGAAAATACAAAGTGTCCCGACGGTAAGCATTAAAAGATACCCTTTTTTTATTTAAATATTAATTTTTAATATTAATTATATTTTAGAGTATTTTCTTAACGTTGATGGATTGTGTCATCCGACGCATCCGGTGCCTTGTCCTTTTGCGTCGACAACAACAACTTCTACAACAACAGAGCCAACAACAACTTCTACAACAACAGAACCAACAACAACTTCTACAACAACAGAGCCAACAACAACTTCTACAATAACAGATCCAACAACAACTTCTACAACAACAGAGCCAACAACAACTTCTACAACAACAGAGCCAACA
>JAEIIL010023706.1:0-15887 GCA_018905715.1 Drosophila lini | reverse complement strand
CATCTAATGCAGGCATCAATTTTTCAATTTGTTTGGCGTCCTCGCATGCCAACCCGAAATATTACAAATAAATTTGGTTTCATTCGGTGGATTTATATGTTTATGTTTATATAAGAAGAAAAATTAAACAATTTGAGCTGGTTTCATTTTGAATTTATGGTTGAAAAGGACTTTGGAAATGTTAGATAACAAAACATGACTTTAAAAGAGGAAAGTTTGGGGGTCTATTGATTTAATTGGATTTTTAATGACAAGAAATATTAGATTATAAAATCTTTTGATTATTAAATCTTTATATTTATATTTTATGTTTTTCCTTTAATAATTATACAAAAAAACTAAAGACTTCTCTCACTACTTGCAACCACTTTTATCATTAATAAAGGGGAGCTCGACAAGCCCTGGAAAATATTTCCTTGCAATAAATTTTCATTGCAACAATTACCAAAGATCATAATAGAAAATTAAGTAGAAAAGGACTAAGGCTCATGAGGCAGGTCCTTTCCCTTGCTGCCCCCCGGGGTGGGGGAAGGACGTTGCATAAAAACGTCGATTGCTGACTTTTTATGCGAAATATGCGTGATATCCTGCAAGTTTTTTTTTTTTCGGGCAACTGTGGGCACCTAATGTCTAATAAACATTTTGTGCCCCATAAAAGAGCCATGAATGCGGAAGCCGTCGCTGCCAAACACGGCCTGTGCGTGTTTATGGCCAAGATGAAGACGGCAGCGAAGACGAACAACATGGCCAACATTAGCCACAACAATTAATACGCACACACACACACACACAGGACGAAGGACGAAGGAATTGAATTAATAATCTAACTTACTTATGTTTTTCACCGTTTCTTTGCAGACGCTGATCTCGGGGGACAAGGAAACGCAGTGCGAAAGTGACCCTCGAGGCTTCTGATCTCTTTTCCCCACTAAAGGCGGTGTTAAAGGTAAGCTGAATACATATTTTTTAAAATAAGATATTAAATATATTATTAAATATTATTTAAAAGAGTTTCAGTGGGGAAAATACTTTAGTTTTCATCTAAGAGAAATATATTTTTCAAAGAGCGTTCAATATTATTTATAAAGATTTATCTTGAAGCCATAGAAAACCCACAGATTCCCCTTATTCACACATGTGCTTAAAAGTTTAAACAATTTTTGTATATGTAGATGACTGACATTACACAATGACACTACCGAAAACCCAAGTCGAGACGCAACCTCAAAACGAGGCAAATAATAAAATAAAGTCAGAGAGTACAATGGCCAGCAGCAAACAAAAAGTACATAAGATACAATACACATAAAAAAAAAGACAAAAAATAGGGCCCACGCCTGGCCAAGCCAAGCCCCCTTTGGGAGCGTGGCAACCCTGGTCGGCAACCCATTCCCACATCTCCCGCCCCCCCTTCACTCCATAGCGTTCGGCGTCCATAATAATTAGTTATAATCGGATTTAGTTAGACGCAAGCGACCGAAGGTGTCGCCAGTTGTATCTATCGGTTCTGCTGCTGTCTATGTGTATCTTTTGGTGCCACACACGGATACTCGGATACTCGGGCAGCTTGCACTGAGAGAAAGGGGTGCTGGGATTATTTAATTTACATTTCAGGGGTACAATAATAATTTAAAATATATATATTTCTTCAGAGAGTTCGGAAAGTGGGTCGAAATCGTAACTGTCAGTATTTTATGAAGTATCTTAGTTTGTTAGTATCTTAGTATCTCAGTATCCCAGTATCCTAGTAACTAAGTATCTCAGTATCTCAGTACCTTCCAATCTCAGTATCTCAGTATCCTAGTACCTCAGTACCTCAGCATCCCAGCATTCCCTCTATCTCAGCATCGCTGCATCCATAGTGTCTACCTGCATCTGGATCTCTCCACCTTCCCGTTCCTGTCCATTATTATAGCTCTTCTCTAACATCTCTCGATGGCTTAAAAAAAAACGACAGAAAAGATGGTGAAGCAAGGAAAACCAGTATGGGAAAGGTCTGCCGCTCTTATTTATTGAATTGATTTGTATTTGTGCCGAGTGTCTCTTTTTTTTCGGGGCGCTTTAAAATAGGTTTCCTCCGGCCGGGCTTTATTTTCGGCTCCCCTGCACTCGACTGCAGTGTCATGTGGTGGGGATATAACTCAATTAGCTGCACGGGGAGAAGGAAATGGGGATACTGATGGTCGGACAAAAGAATGAGCCCGAGATGAGGTAGCCCCGCCGGAGATTGTTTATTTTTTGTGGGTTTTTTTTTGGGGTCTTCGGTTTTCGTTTTTCGGGCTCTTTTTTTTCTACTTCTTGGGTTTCGTTTTGGGGCTGGCACAGGTACACGTAGCAGTGACAGCTGTCAGGTGAGGGATCTCTACGGACAGGCAATTGTCGTTCGAGGTGGATGATAATTCGAAACGAAAACACTCTCGTGCACCGCAGTGAGGTTTGCTCAATGAAACGTGGCATGGTGATTAGTTAGACAGTGGATGCAGTAAAATGCTAGTTAAAATTATCACGTGAGTGAAAAAGACATACCTTAGAAATACATTTAGCCGAGTAAAAACCCAGACCAACCAAAAGATACTCAAGATTCAGTGAGGTTTCTTATAGGAAACTTCTTAAAAACCAATAAAACACTTGGAATAAATCTAAAATTCTGTTTTGAAAAGAAAAATTACCCAAAAAGTGCTACAAGTACAAATCAAACCCCACGTAACTCGGCATCCAATGCCGTTTTCGATCTGAAACTGCTCAATCCTATTGCTCTATCATTGACTATGATTATAATGAAGTCTCTCCAAGCATCACTCCCTGGAAAATATCTGTGCTTACCATCTGACGCCTATCCGAGTGCCAGAGCCCCTGGTCAAGTGCGGCAACCAAAAGGCCCAAACACGCTTTCGAAATCATTTTTCACTCTTTGCCAATCGCCTAGCACTGGCAGTGGCTTTTCTTGTGGGTTTTCGGGGCTTGGATTGGGATTGGGCTTGGATCGATCTATGTCAAAGTGGCGACGACGACGACGACGACGACGGCCCACACGAAAAGCGGGTAGAAATAAAACGGAATGGATGGTTGGAGATGAAATGGAAAAAATGTTGGTGTGTGGGCGAACTTGGACTTGGAATGGAACTCGAATGGAGCATAAAATATGTTAATAAGGCTTAAAGTTATACAAATCTCGGACTGACTCGGCTGGCTGGCTGGCCGTTGCCGATCGCTTGTAATACAAAACCATAAACATGAATTTAAAAAAAAAAGAAGAAAAAAAATGCTAAACGTAAAGTGGAGAAGCTTGGGGAGCCCAAGCCCCAAAACCCAAACCGATATCGAACCCAAAAAAAAAATATATAAAAGGCGACCACAGCCAGCAGCTGGCTCCCCTCGGCCGCCTGTCATTGTTGCAGTGTCTTTTCTTGGCCTGGCTTAATTTCCTGCTGCTCGACTTCAACTTGTTTGCTTCTTCGCAGCGCAGCGCAGCTTCTCCCCTTCCCAAAAAAAAAAAAAAAAACAAAATAAAATAAAATAACCACCACACACACACACAGGGAGTATACAAAAAGCAACCACGAAATCAGTTAAGTTCAGGTGTTCAATTTACTGATTGAAATTCTGCTTCGATGTGGCCAAGCAACTTTCATTCGCTCCGCTCCATTCCCCAAAAACCCATCTCCTACGTAGCATATATCTCTTTCTTATGATTTTATTTGGAGTTTCGGCTGCTCGCCAGTTCGTCTCATAATTTTATGCCCGGCCATGTCGGGAGTTATGTTAGAATTATGCTAATGAGAGTCAGATCGATTCAATATGCTTTAATTATACACGGTTAACAAGTTTTTTTTTGCCGTCTTAGCCGCTTGGAGCCTTGGAGAATTGATGAATAACTTAACCCGTTCTCCGGGAGGGAGCTGCAGTTGGTTATTATGTTAAAGCCCGGCCAAAGTCTATCCAGATTCGATTAATGTTATG
This sequence comes from Drosophila lini, assembly GCA_018905715.1. Taxonomy (NCBI): domain Eukaryota; kingdom Metazoa; phylum Arthropoda; class Insecta; order Diptera; family Drosophilidae; genus Drosophila; species Drosophila lini. Next base: position 11,927 of record JAEIIL010023706.1, on the reverse strand, counting down.
AAATCTGAGCTGGCATCGAGTGTGGGTTTATTGATCCAAGCAAGGGGAGGGTTCTTGTTTGGGAGATCTTCGTGGTGGTTTCAGGCAGATTTTCAACACTGAACTTGAGCTGAGACCTGCAAGGACCTTTTTTCTAACTTATCCTTCCTGAAAAGTCAGTTCTTCGCCAACTTATCAGTACGGAAAACTCCAGCTCCGTGTGATAATTATCAGTGGTTCCTTTTTTTTTTTGGGTGAGGGGGTTCAGCCAGCCTTTACTGTCCTCTTAACTTTTGCTGACTTTGGCCAAAAAAGTTTCTTCTATTTATGCAAGTGTATGTGTGCGTGGGCCATTAATAGGCGATTTAAGTTTATTTTTTGGCCGTTGCCTTTTTATTGACACAAGGGGTCGGCTCATGATCCTTGCAGCTCCGCTTTTGCCGCAGGACACACACACATTTGTCTCCAAATCAGATATATGGGGGAAAAAGGAAGAGGAGAGCGAGAGGGGGAGGGGGATGGGGAGATAGAGCAAGATAGAGAGAGCGAGAGCGAGAGCGAGCTAGCTGGGCAAATTGAATCCCAGGCAATCGTCATTGTCGGCATCCCTCACATCCTTTTGGCTTTGACTTGGCCGGGGCTTTCTCCTTTTGCCACTTAGCCGTTGCCTTTTAGTTGATTTGTTCGAGCAAACAAATTGTCAACAGGATTGGGAAAGGGATGCGAGAGGAGGTAGAAGGGGAGCAGGATGCAGGAGCAGGAGCAGGAGCCTGCCATACGAACACACGCACAAATTGATTTTAATTGTTAAGCATTCCCTTTTTTAATTGTCCTAATCTTTGCTGAACTCTGGACCTCGACCAATATCCTTTATGCCTTTTCCGGTTCCCAGTTCTCCCCGAAGTCGGGTCCAGTCCAGTCCGGGTCCCAGTCCCAGTCCCAGTCCCAGTCCTTCCTGGCCCTATTTTTGGAGCCCTCTTCTGCTTGTTGCCTTTTCCATTTTGTCAGCAAAAGTCCTTTAAGTAGCCATCCTTTGGCCGAGCTTTTTCTCGTTCCTGCCTTCCCCTTTGTTGTTGTTTTTTTTATTTATTTTCCTTTCTCCCTTTTTTTTTTTTGTTGTTGTTGTTGGGAAGTGAAGTGAAGGGTTAACCGGTCCCTCAGGGAACTTGCATGTGAGACGAAGATAACAGGAGCCGGCCGAGGTGCGACAGAGAGCGATTGAGGCATCCTCAAGTACAGTCGACACTTTAGCTGACAGTTAAAGTTGAGTTTTCGGTTTGTTTTGTTGTAAAAAGCCAAAAGGATATGCGAAATCAAGGCTTATATGTTGTAGTTTAAATATTATCCAAGAAAAATCGAGTCAAAAACCTAGCAAACCCCTTCGAGCCACCGCCTCTGACACATCTTAACCCCACGCTGCCAATCACTGGGAAAAACAGAAAACTGCAATGGCAAGAAAAACATTTCCGCTGCGAACGCTTTCCGCTCCAGTTTTCAATTTTCGCAGCTCCCCCGATACGGCCACAGATACAGATACAGATACAGATGCAGTAATTATTTTCAGGCGACGCTTATCACACATAAATCTCGGCCCGAACCGCCGCCATCCCATCCAATCGAGCACACAATCGATACCAGGGGGGGAGATTGTTGCCTGTTTTGTCAGTCAGTCGGCAGTTGGTAGTTGGGAGTTGCAAGTGGCCAGTGGCCAGTGGCCAGTTGCCAGTGTCCAGTGTGGCAGCAACTTCCCCGGCCATCGGGCTTCCTTTCCGCAGCTGCTTTCCAGGCTGACCGCAAGACGCAGCTGCATTTATCCAGCAACCAGCAACCAGCATCCTTTAATGCCACAGCCCAAGCATCTGCTGTGATATTTATAGTCGCAACTGGAATCGGGGAACAGGTGCTACGGCATCAGGTTGTGTTGGTTGTGGGGCAAGGAGGGGCACTGATTTGGAAATATAAAAATATTAAATAATGCACCCTAATTTCTTGCTCTAAAATTAAAAACTTAAAAGATATACACTAATTTTCTTAACTTTCTGCTCTGATTTAGGCACTAATTATTAACCCTGCTGGCCAGTGTAAAAGCCAAGTGTAAACCAGTTTCCACGATCGCATTATTATCGCTCGTTCGCTTCGGTTATTAGATGCAAGCTGCAGCGGATGTGCGGCTTCCTTCTCTCGAGTGAAGTGGCTCCAACGGACTTTTGTCATTTGCCTTGCAGCCCCCCCTTGGACCCCCTTTTTCGAGACGCCCCTGGAACCGGAGCTGCTCCTTCTAAGCAATTCGGAGTGGCTCTCATAAATCAATAAAGAAAGGCCCACCTGGTACAAATAACTTTGAAAAATTTATATTGAACACTCGCCCCGGCAAAAGTTTTTCGGGGGCCAGGTGGGGGCCGGTGCCTTAGTTTTCCCGGGCCAGAAGTTCGAAGAAGAGCAAGAGGAGCAGAGCTGGCAGCTGCTACTGTTAAGTCTTGGACACGGAAAACGTTCGGAGTGATTTGTATTGTTGGCCACTTGAACGGCACCCCATCCGCCCACACTTTTCCTCGAGCAGATTCGGGGCAGTTTCCATGTATGACATGCCCTGGATATCGATATCGATATAGAGAGAGAGAGAGAGAGAGAGACAGGGACATGGGGGAAAACCAATTAAAATGGCAGAAAAAAAGAAAATGGGAAGCAGGAGAAAGGGAATAAAGTATTGCGGAATGAAGCCATCAAATATGAGAGACAGATTTCTGATGATAGATAATGGTCAGTTGACTGTAGAATAAAAAGGAACTAAGGGTTTAATTAATAGGGAAAAATAATAATTAAAATTTATAATAAATAGTAAAATATATATTTTTAACTATAAATTCAGCAGCTTGCATTTTAAGAACGGATATTTCATAGTCTGGGCCTTCTTTCTGGCTTTACTTTATATTTTCTTTTTCTTTTCTATTTTTCTTGTATTTCTTTCTGTGTCTGCCTTGAAAAACTGAAATCTTAAAACCGATGAAACCGAATCTTTATCGCCCATAAAGACCAGACCCAGACTCTCTATGAGCGTGTCTAAAGTCGGTTTTAATTAGCTTAGCAAACGCAGCATTATCGTCTTCGGATGAAGAGCTGCCCTTCATCGGTTTCTCCCAGATTTCGGTTTTTAGATTCATCTCCAATTTATATATATATATTTTTTGTTTCTTTTTGAGTAATTTTCTCATTTTGAACCCTTCCGATTTTCGAACGGAAGCTCGCTAATCTTTTGCCTCCGCTTGCATCTTTTTCGGGGTTATTTCAGATTTTTTTTCCGACGGATTTCTCCTCTTGGATTATTTCATTTTCTGTTATAATTTCGTTTAATTTGTGCCTGCGTGTGAGTGAGGCGCCAATTTCCGTATAAAAGCAATAAAAACAAATAATAGCGACGAACTACAAGAAAACGAAATTAGACAGACGGAAGCGGACCACAAAAAAAATATATAGGAGAAGGGTAGAGTAGAGTAGAAGTACAAAACCCTAAACCCAAACCCAAACCCCACACAGAATATACAGAAATAGTAAAATACTTGCCCAACAGCCAGAGAAAAAAATGCGTGAGAAAATTCCAAGGCAGCCGCGCACCTGCACAGTCAAAGACCTGGAGAAAATGTGGCTCTGGATGGATGGATGGATGGTGGAAATGCCAGGAAAAGCGGAAAAGGGAGAGTGTAGCTTAGTACTTGGAGAGGCTTGATTGGTTCAGATTGTGCCTCAAATATGCTAGATGCAATTTATTATTGAAGGTCTACTAAGTAATCAAAAGCAGACTTGGCTTAGGAATAAAAATTTGTAAAAATTAAATTATATAAAAATATATAGTTTAAGCATAAATGTTAGGCCAACAGATGCGTTAAATTTTCTGAAAGGAAAACACTTTTCTCACTGCCATATTTAAAACCCTTTTTTATTCCTTCTAAGTATATATATCTTCCTCCTTTTATGGCACGCCCTTTGTCATAAACTCCAGCTAAACTCTTTTTTTCAAGGGGGGTTGGGCCTTAACTCAACTCTTTTGCTTTGACTAATTTGAATGTAATTCGTTTGGGGGCTCACGTACGAAGCGGAGAGCTGTCTGCACTTGGAAAACATGAATTAAACCAAATAAAATGGAAATAAAAGAAACATTTCGTATAAAAAAAAAACACGCGCGCCAACAGAAAACAGAAAGACGGCGAACAATAAACGAACAATAATAAGTAATAAGACCCTGAGGCAATTGTTGCTTTACCTCCCGCCCCCCCTTGAAAAATTTGTACAACAAAACGCGCAAAACGCGATAAAAAATAAAAAAACAGAAATAACCAACAAAAAAACGCAACAAAAGCTAAAGGCAAAGCGCATAAAAGCACAGCCAGTAAATAAATAGATACATATGTGAACACGAAGAAAAGACACTTTGTGGCTCTTTTTATATTTTATTTTTATTTTTGGCGCCTTTTATTTCAAGGCCTGTTTGGGGTTTTTCGAGTCGAATCCGGTCACTCCATTGTTGCAACAAAATCGCACCGAGTTCACGGACCAAATGCGATTTGTTCCGAAATATAAATTTTATTTGATATATTTTAGGTTGATAATAAAACATAAAAAACCTAATAAACTATAGAAACAAATCCTGTAGATAGTTTCTTCCTTTTTCATAATATTTAAACTAGAAATATATTTTCATAAAATATTTTAATTATATTATATTTAATTTAAATAAATTTATTAGAATATAAATTCATTTAAAATAAATCCAGCAGATAGTCTTGTCTTGTTTTATATTATTTTTACAATATATTTTTTACCTGTAAATAATTTAAATATAATTTAAATTAAATTATCCCCCTTTCCAGACACCATGTTCACAATACGAGGCGAACCAGTCTCGATGCAGTGGCTCCTGCTGGCCACCATCCTTGGTCTGGTCAGCACCTCGCCCTATACGAGCTATCAGAACCAACGCTTTGCCATGGAGCCGCAGGATCAAACGGCGGTGGTGGGTGCCAGGGTGACCCTGCCCTGCCGGGTGATCAACAAACAGGGAACTCTGCAGTGGACCAAGGACGACTTTGGACTGGGCACCTCCCGGGACTTGAGTGGCTTCGAAAGGTACGCCATGGTGGGCAGCGACGAGGAGGGCGACTACTCGTTGGACATATATCCGGTGATGTTGGACGACGATGCCCGTTACCAGTGCCAAGTGAGTCCCGGTCCCGAGGGTCAGCCGGCCATACGGTCCACCTTTGCCGGCCTGACAGTGCTCGTGCCGCCGGAGTCGCCAAAGATAACCCAGGGGGATGTGATCTATGCCACCGAGGATCGAAAGGTGGAGATCGAGTGCGTTTCGGTGGGCGGCAAGCCAGCAGCTGAGGTGAGTACAAGTAGAGTCCCACTAAAATGTTGAAAAACCCATTTGCATCTGCCTAGAGTAACCCTCAAACTGTTGTTGACTTTCGAATTCCCCCAAAACAGCCAACCAGCTTTATCCTCTCTAACCACTGCTCCACCTCTGTCTCCATCCGCAGATTACCTGGATCGATGGCCTGGGCAACGTGCTAACGGATAACATCGAGTACTCGGTGATACCGCTGCCCGATCTGCGGCGCTACACGGCCAAGTCCGTGCTCCGTCTGACCCCCAAAAAGGAGCACCACAACACGAACTTCACGTGCCAGGCGCAGAATACGGCGGACCGCACCTACCGCTCGGCGAGGATACGTGTCGAGGTGAGTTGGACACCTTCCGCCAGGAGCTGTAGCTTCTTTTTGACAGCTCATTGCGGCAAGCACACACTGGGCGAAAAGGGGGCCGGTGAAATTGTTGCCTGACAGTCTCAATGGCGTCTCCCAATAAAAGAGTTTCTCTCAGTGCATTCCCGAGGTTACCTTATCTATAGTATGTAAATGGGAGAGAGAGAGAGAGAGAGCCTGCTATCAATTTTACGTGATGCGAGGACGATGCGGAAGCCCATTCAAAAGCGAGGGGAACCCCCTCAATTCGGCTGCTGGGGGATAGTATTTTTTGAATGGGCTTTTGTGCCGGACATGGCTCGACACTGACGGGCTAATTCATGCCCCGACATAAAGGCCCCCCATCAGCCGACCAGGCTTTGGGTGTGAAATCGAGGAGACGGCCAACAATGACCTGACCCCAGCCCACTTGTCATTGGCTTCGGTGTGGAGATGGAGGCCAGACCAGAGTCACGTGTCCTGGGCGCTGACAAATCCCTGACGAAGATGTCAGGCCAAGAAGGCGACGAGTCGTCGAGTTGAGTGAGAGGGGACTGCCAGGTGATTGGACAGAAGGGTCCTCGCTCGATATTGGTGCTCCAAACCCAAGATTAGTTGGTTAATTTAGCTCTAACCGGGATTCCTTCTCTTCTTTGCAGGTGAAATATGCGCCCAAGGTGAAGGTGAACGTGATGGGATCGCTTCCAGGTGCCGCTAATACCCCTGCCAGTGGCCTGGGATCCCCATCCCCACTGGGAGCTAGCTCGCGGATCGTGGAGCACTCGCAGGTGCGCCTGGAGTGCCGTGCCGATGCGAATCCCAGCGATGTCCGGTACCGCTGGTTCATCAACGACGAACCAATCATTGGCGGCCAGAAGACAGAGATGGTAAGTGGCGCTCCTCCCAGTCCCAGTCCCAGTCCCGTTCCCCTATCCCCGGGGACCAGGGGGCCGTCCTCCTGGAACTGGTTCGCATTCCACTTGCCGCATAATTAGAGCAACTATTGCGGAGGAAAATGCTGTTGTATAATGCTGGCAATTATTGGAACCAGTTGGCTTTGCCACCGGAAAGGCCTAACGTTCCCACAATTAAGCGCAGCTCTCGGCTCGCTCTTTTCAAAATGTATTTAACTTTATGTATTTATTTTTCTCCTATTTTTTAATGCCATTTTTTTAAGGTAATACGCAATGTGACGCGCAAGTTCCACGATGCAATTGTCAAGTGCGAGGTGCAGAATTCCGTGGGCAAGAGCGAGGACAGCGAGACCCTGGACATAAGCTGTGAGTGGCTCTGCCTTGATTTATAATTTGAAACTGCCATATTAATATCTAAAATATATTATTAAATATTTGCATAACTTTAATGTTTGATATTCACTTCATCAACAGATGCCCCCAGCTTCCGGCAGCGTCCCCAGTCCATGGAGGCGGACATTGGCAGCGTGGTCTCCCTGAGCTGCGAGGTGGACAGCAACCCCCAGCCGGAGATCGTGTGGATTCAGCATCCCAGCGACCGGGTGGTGGGCACCAGCACCAACCTCACTTTCAGCGTGAGCAACGAGACCGCCGGCAGGTACTATTGCAAGGCCAATGTTCCTGGCTACGCGGAGATATCGGCGGACGCCTATGTCTACCTGAAGGGATCGCCGGCGATCAGCTCGCAGAGAACGCAGTACGGCCTGGTGGGCGACACGGCTCGCATCGAGTGCTTCGCCAGCAGTGTGCCACGGGCCCGGCATGTGTCCTGGACCTTCAATGGGCAGGAGATCAGCTCGGAGTCCGGTCACGACTACTCCATCCTGGTGGACGCCGTGCCCGGGGGCGTGAAGAGCACCCTCATTATCCGGGACAGCCAGGCGTATCACTACGGCAAGTACAACTGTACGGTGGTCAACGATTACGGCAACGACGTGGCGGAGATTCAGCTGCAGGCCAAGAGTGAGTACCTCCTTAATCTGCGGGCTAAGGGTGTCCTTTATGCTGCTGGGAAACTGCATCGGTGTTTTTCTCTGACTTCCCCACTCATCAACCCCTCGTTTTCCCCCTCTGCCTTCGTTTTTCTCCTGCAGAGAGCGTCTCCCTGCTGATGACCATCGTGGGCGGCATTTCGGTGGTGGCCTTCCTGCTCGTCCTCACCATCCTGATCGTGGTGTACATCAAGTGCCGGCGCAGCACCAAGCTGCCGCAGGCGGACGTCATCAGCGAGCACCAGATCACCAAGAACGGCGGAGTGAGCTGCAAGCTGGAGCCGGGCGACCGCACCTCCAACTACAGCGACCTCAAGGTGGACATATCCGGTGGCTATGTGCCCTACGGCGACTACAGCACCCACTACAGCCCGCCGCCGCAGTATCTGACCACCTGCTCGACCAAGTCCAACGGCAGCTCCACCATCCTGCAGAACAACCACCAGAATCAGCTGCAGCTGCAGCAGCAGCAGCAGAGCCACCAGAGCCACCAGCATCACCACCAGCCTCCGAATACGCAGACCCTGCCGATGACCTTCCTAACCAACAGCAGCGGCGGCAGTCTCACGGGCAGCATTATCGGCTCCCGGGAGATACGGCAGGACAACGGGCTGCCCAGCCTGCAGTCCACCACGGCCTCGGTGGTGAGTTCCTCGCCGAACGGCAGCTGCTCCAACCAGAGCACCACCACCGCTACCACCACTCACGTGGTGGTGCCCAGCTCCATGGCTCTGAGCGTGGATCCCCGGTACAGCGCCATCTATGGCAATCCCTACCTGAGGTCCTCCAACTCCTCGCTGCTGCCGCCGCCCACTGCCGTCTAAGGAGGCACGTGTGCCGCCAGCCGCCAGCCGCGGAGGCACTGGCCCCCCCCGGCCACTCTAAGACTGATCTCAAAGGACTCGAGGCTCGAGGGGAGGCCAGTGCCGGCCGCTGGTGGCGTTATCTTTCAGCTACCAAAAATCGAATTCGAATCGCCTAGGCTTGTAAGGATCTAAGGACTTAGCTCACACCCGTAGACGTAAGCCAAACATTAGCAACGATTTCAATTTCAATATTCGTCGTAGTGCAGGGGTTGCCCTGCCTTAGTCCCTAGCTTTACCAGATTTTTTTTTCAATTTTTTTTAACGTCGTATTATGGACCTTAGAGCGTAGGTAAGTCGCAGGTGCGATCTAGAGAGAGACTAAGCTTCAAAGAATGAAAGTTAAGCATTTACAAGAAATATAGGGATAGGGATAGGGATAGGGCTGCTTGCTAAGTAAACGCCTTAAAGCAGTAGCTTCGCTGGTGATTTAACCTCCAGTTGGAAAGAGTTTCTCAAGGCGGTCTTTGGGGGTCCCCCGAAAGGTATCAGAGGACAGTTTAGAACTTGTTCTGTGAGGTGAATTTAGCACTTAGTTGCTTCTCTTAACTACTTTATTTCTACATTTATTTATCAAGTGCAATCGACTTGACTCGACAGACCCCTGCAGTTGCTGCCCTTGAAAACTCTTAAGAATATACATATATATATATAGGAAACAAGAATTAAAATCGTTTATGTATACATGCTAAATGTTAAAGCTAACTGCTAAATGTTGAAACAAAAATCTATGTATACAGCATGAACATTCGGCCGAATGGTTATTATTTTAAGCGAACGAAATGCCAAAGTACCTGATAGTATTTAAGTCGGTCCCCCCAACTTTTCTGCATTATATATAGCATTATTTTCTCTCGCCAGGCACTAAGCCGAAGCTATTTTGGATAGTGAGTTGTAAGCTAAATAAATATAGAAGCTAGATCTTTGACAGTCGCCTTAACTTATGAAAAACGTATGCCCACACATCTCAAAGCGCCCATGCCAGAAAACAAAAAAAAAAAACGAAAGAAAATGCTAAAAAAATTATATAAAATATATACACACACACATATACATATATTGTATAAGAAAAAAAGAAAGAAAAAACAAAAGCAGTAGGAGAAATATATTCAATTCGTCAGTTCAATTGTGCTAAGTGTACTTCTAAGTGTATAACGGTCTAATTATCCTAGTTGTAGCCCAACTAAAGATCCACATGCGTATTTAACATATAGAGCATACATAGACATAGCTATATACATACATACATTTTTTTTCATAGCCCTAAGCATTATATTTTGATAAACAAACGTATTTCAAATAAGGCAGAAACAACCCTCCCCCAACCTCTCCTGGAGAAATGTGTGTGTGAAGCCCACCCCTTATACCCCATTTTAACAATTTTTTGCTATATTTAGTAGCTGTGGACATTTATTAGTTTCAGCAATTAAGCCCGAGACGAACAAATGTTTTCTGTATACAAAATGCAAATGATTAAAACAAATAAGCAGCGAAAACACACACCCACACACACACACACCCACAAAGTTAAACACAACAACAAAAAACTGAATAAAAATAAAATAAATATACAAAAAAAAAAAAAATGTATTGAAAGAAGCGAGTGAGCGAATTCATTGCGCGTTTCGGACATCAAAGACCAAAGACAAATAAGGGGAGCGAAACATTTTTAATTTGGCCAGGTCGTCGGGTTCCCGGATTCCCGGGTTGCCGGGTTGCCGGGTTTCCCAGCTCCCAACTGTCAGCTAACTGCAAAAAGCCAAAAATCAAACAAACAAAAGTGAAATGAAAATGTTCCAGCACTTGGTCTGGTCGGTCCACCACCGCTAGTCATGTGTGTTAATTTATGGCCAGCCGGAGTTCAGAGTGCGGAGTTCGGAGTTGCGAGTTCTCAGAGTCGAGCTGTCAGCACTGCAAAAAAAAAAAATGTTAACATAATTGGAAACTTTAACTTAATAGGGAAATATATTCTAAGATTCTGTTATAGTTTTTTTTGGCCAAAAATTATTTTATTTTGCTTTGGGAACTTGTAAATTAAAGCAGCTGCTTTGAATAACAGTAGGTATTTCTAGCAAAGCTACCCAATTTTTTTCTCAGTGCCCTGAGCCAAGTTGCAGAGTTGACAGTGCAAACAAACGGCTCGCTAAGCTCGACTAAAAATGCTTAATGAGAGTGCGTATAGCCAGAGCCACCACCCACAGAAGTACCACCCCACACTGCCTTCCCTCCTCCCCATTTCTAGACCCCCTTTTCAGCCCCTTTTTCTACGCCCCCCCTGAGGCAAGTGTTGGCCGCAAGAAATTCTGCGGCTGTGGGCAACAAAGTCGCGCACGACGCCCATTAAACTAAATTAGTTGCCCTTTGTCACCGAACGACCCTCGCTGTCACACGTGGCCCGCAGGGGGTAGCTGGCTGCCACTGTGTGAGCGTGAGTGTGAGGGGTGGGTGGGTGGTGTATTTATTCGAGTGGGCGGATTGGAACATACGTGCACTTGGCCAGAGGAAAGATGTTGCAATTGCGGTCGACGGTGTGTTAATTAGCATTATTTTCTTTGTTCATTAAAAGAGAGAAACTAGAGGCAAGAAAAAAATTAATTGGTAAAATTTAGAGCTATGATAATTACAAAAAACTAAACTAGAAAATAATTGTATAAAAAGTTTCTGAAACTTAAAAGTTTAATTTAGAAAAACAAAACCCAAAAAAAGCCTTCAATTTCTAACCTTGTAAAAACTAAAACAAAGCTTTTTTGGTGAGATTTTTTATGTTCTGATATTCCCAAAAATTTTATAAAATTATGGATAAATATTGAAGTTACATTCAATATGCAGATATATAAACAATTTAAAAACTAACTCAGAACATATTTCCGAATTGAATTTAATGCATTTTTGGCTGAGTTACAGACTTTTTACGTTCTGATATTCACAAAAACTATCATTAATAATTACGGAATAATATTTTAAAATACATTTATGCAGATATAAATATTAAAATATTGAAATATTTTCGAAGCGCATAGAAACCATTTTAAACCCTGTTGTTGTGGCTCCGCTAGGAATCTCCTCCAGATTCTGGCAAAAGACCAATGATAACTGCCGACAACTGGGCAAGTTTTGTGGCACCTTTTGTTCGCACATGACATCCTGGGAGGTGGGAATGGAATCCCCCGTTGCCAGGAACTCACATTTCCATTGTCCGTGAAGTCGTGCGGAGTTTCCCCGGCGCGTTAATCACCAGGCTATGTGATCCAACATCCTTGCGAGATCCCTGGGCTCCTTTTTGGGTCCTGGTCCGCGTCCTTTATTTAAGGGGAAGAGCGGCGACGGCGACGGCGACGGCGACGGCGACGGCGACGGCGACGGCGACGGCGACGGCGA
>JAEIIL010023704.1:0-23230 GCA_018905715.1 Drosophila lini | reverse complement strand
ACAACAAATTTCTGAAAATGGCCTATTTTTTGGCCCAACTAACCAGAATGGACCCTTAAGCGTGCTTGCCGCCAACTCAAACCTAATAAAAATCACAACGCCCCATTGGGAAAGGCCACATTTGAATGACTAGACTTGAAAAGTCCTTGGAAGACACGTCAAAAAATAAGGTCTCATGTTAGGAATCGGTTAAGTAGGTTTAATTTTAAAAAATATTTAAATCTTGCAAGATGAGATTTTAACTTTAGAATGTTCAATAATCAATTTCCATTTGTTTTTTTTTTTTCTATTGTTGTTAATATAAAGCTTATTTTTTTCTCCGTGCTCATGATAACTTGAATTTATATCTCCCCCAAAAGAACCCGTGTGTGTGTGGCAATCTTTCGGCACAAACAGGACAAGTGATGAAATAAATCATTTCCCTGCACGTGACGATGGAATGGAGATACACATTTTGCTCTTCCAAGTGCAAGTGTCAATTACAAACCGTGTCAAAAATGTCAAACTCTGTGAGTGACTGACTGACTGTCCAGGGGCGGGGCCGAGGGCGGGCTTCAGGGGTGGCTGAATATGGCTATATGGCTATATAGGCCGCAACGCATCGGATTTGCACCCCCACAGGGCAGCGTCAGCGTCATCGTCAGTCTCCAGTTCGACAAGTTCGTCCTGTCAGCGCCGCAGTCGCGTAGAGTTTATTACATCAATTTGTGTGCGGCGCCCTTCCAGAGCCCCTCCGTATCACTCACTCCCCCAGGCACCCGCTCTCCATCTCTCCCACGTATGGGAAATTTGATACAAATGAGTTTTCACACTTTGCGTGGACGAGAGCAGAGTTATCACATGCACTGCGAGATAAAGTATAGAAAAACAGATCGATATTTGCAATGATTTTAAAAGTAGGTAGTTCAGAGTAATGAAATATTATTAAATGAGGTTTAAAGAATCTTAATTAAAATATTAATAATTTATTTTATAAGTTAATAATTATACATGAAGATACATTTGTATCCATTGATTCTTTTGGACTAATAATAATATTTTTTACTTCAATAAGAGTTATATTGTAGTATTAATTCCTTGTTAAGCCGCATAAAATAACCAGCTATCAGAAACCATATCCCATATTTTTCCCTGTGCATCCAATCGCCCGCACTCATCGCGTATCTGTATCTGCATGCACATCTGTATTTGTATCTGTTGCTCTTGCTGTATCTGAATCCCCAGTATCCTTTTCCATCAACGTGTAAATTGTGCGCTGTCAAACTTATGACACTCAGCCATGATACGGTTCCATCGCATTTGGCTGCCACAGCGAGACACAAAATATGAAATGAAGGAAAAATGGAACACTGTTGGGACAAAAAAGGAGCATATACATTTTTTTTTCTTTTTTGAAACAGCAGCGCGCACGTTGTTACTGTAAATTAGATTTCGTTTAGAGCTGCACTGCGACTTTGCTGCAAATTGCTTTGAGTGTTCAACTGGGAGATGAGATGAGCTGAAATGGGTTGGGAAATATGTATATCTAGGGGCAGGGAACGGGTCTGGGATCGGGCAAGGGAAAGTAATATGCAGTACGCATATTAATTGCTGCTCATTTCCCTGTCTGCGACAGCTCCTCGAGCACTCATATGCAATTAATATTTGTCGTCCCCAAAATAGGGTTCCGCCTTGTGCTGCCGCTCCATTTTTAATTATTTCTCACAAGGGGCCATTACTGTCGCCTGGACGCTGGGCCATTAATATATGGTTTCTATTAGTTGGATTCCCTGATGATACACAACAGCTGAGGACCAGTTTGGAGCGGATTGCGGGGGTCTGCTTACGAGGGAATCGATTTTTATAACCTTTCATTAGGTTTGTTATTTTAAATATTTATAGTTTGGCTAGGTTTGGTATGCAAATAATCAATTTTAACATTTAAATTTGTCCTTCTTTAAGATTAAACTATTTTTGAGCTACAAAGCTTAAGGAATCATACATTTCTGTTAGATTTGTCATTCCCAGATCATTTCAATAAGGAATCCGACGTATATTCCGAGATTTAAAATCGAAAAATCGATATTTCAAGCTCGAATCTTATCTGTTCTGTCTCGATTTATTGGCCACTCCACTTCGATGATTAGACCAGCGATAGATCTGCTAATTACGGACAGTGGAGTCCCGTTTTCTGGCCACGAACGATTGCATATCGTGCAGCACAGATTATTCACAAATTAACGCGAAGGAAAATGAGTGCAGGCTGCCGGAGAAGTTGGCCTAGAAGTCATAAATCAGTTGAATGAACCCACGAAATGGAAAAACACAACACACAGAAACCGTCGGGGCCTCCAGAAACGAGAATCGAAAGGCGAGAATCGGGGAAACACAAACGGAAAAACATCCAAAGAGCGCCACGCACTTTCACACACAATTTTCTGCACGCACTCAGCCAAAAAGCGTTAATTACACTAATTATGTGTTGCTGCCTTTGCCGTGGTTGTTGTTTCTGTTCTGGTTCTTGTTTTGTTTGGTGGCGGAGATAAAGAAAATAAATATGGAAAAATAACTAAAATATCGCTTGGTACTGTGGAGGATGAGCAACCAGCAGAGACAAAGGAGCGGAACACTTTGAAGTGCTCCAAATAAAAATGCAGACACACCTCGGAACCCAAAAGCGAAAGGCCGAACACCGAAAACCGAAAACCAAAAACCGAAAACCCCTTTTGGAAGCAATTATATGGCCAAAAAGAGAGAATCTTTGGGGGCAGCCGAAAAAAAAAATAAAAAAACATATTAAGAATTGAACTCGAAACATAAATCTTGTTTAGACCCCGACACGAGTGTGGGGATCTCGGGCGGAAACCTAAAAAAGTAATAACTAAACTGCGACCCGGTCCGGAAGTCAAACTATGAATGAGTGTGAGTATATACCGCACAACATTCTATATTCCGCCTTTGAATTAGCATAATGCCTAATTGCTTTATTCCCTTCGAGCCTAAATCTAAACGTTTACCCCCCAAAAAGCAACAATCTCTTGCTTTTGTTTTCTGTAATTTTTACAACACTTTTGCATTAATTGCTGCGAACGCCCCAAAACATTTTCGAGGGGCGTTGGCAGAAGTTCCGAGCCAAATGCTATCCCTCGTCCATCATTCGCTTGGCTAATTAGCATCTATTTTATTTTCTTGGTGTTGTCTTGGCCCTCTAATTGTTGTTTCAAATGCTTCTATATTAATTTGCGTATACGCAGGTTTCTGAATTCGATTCGGGCAGTGCGAGAAAATTTTTGTGGCATATAAAATATTAGCATTAAAATATAGAAAAAGTAAGAGAGCATAATAAACACTACATACATTACATATTCTTCTTAAATATTACCTCGCACAATTATCTTTAATTCTATTTGTTTATATTTATTACTCCCCCCTCTTTTCTGACTGTGTAACTGTGGCATCTATTTGCATCTGGCCGCGTGCCTAAACCAACAACGGGAACAGGGAACGCCTCAGTTAGTCGACTGTGCAAATAGTTGTCACCATTTGTGGCAGGAACATGTGCCCTGCAGTGCGCCATCCGATTTGCTTGGCTTCACAGATTTTACGTTCAATTATACGGTCTGACTGAAGTGATAAAATGCATGGCACAACTCACGGGACACTTAGCCTAGGACTCCTTCTCGGGGGAAATCTAGTCTGGGAATTTGAGGGAATTTCCTCAAAACATTTATTTACCAACAGAGAGAGTTGGTGCTAGTTTTTACCTTTTGTTAAGTGTTTTGGTAACTCACCATTCTATATATTTTGGATTTTATATATTGGAATTTTCAACAGAGTCTGAATATCAGAACTTCTTTAAATTTCCACAAGATGGCATCTTAGGGCAATTCTAATTAGATTTTGAAATCCAGTTAGAAAGAAATTCCTCAATTTTCACAGCCATTTTTGGCTTTATATTTTTATACTAATCTTTATAAATCAATTACAAACTGCAAACTTCGGAATGTCAAAGTTAGCTTCCTTTATTGTTTTATACAACATTAACCTCACCTAATTAGACCCACTCCTAACTCTTCCCTAATTGTATTGTCAATTTTATTAAGACCATTCCCACATCATTTTAGCCCCAAAAAACATAAAGAAGAACCACATTCACAGCTCAATTTCACAAAAACGATGCGATTATCATCGCCAGAGAGCCTCCTCCGCCTCCGAAAGCACCGCGGATATCAAACTAAGTAGAAAAACGGCGGGCATTTTCAAAACTAATCCATCATGTTACTGCCGCGCTCTGGCCATTGTGTTCGGATATATGCATGGGGACCGCCCTTTAAATGGGAGCCCCCACCAAATGAATGGGGCTTTTGAAAAATTTACGAACGCGCCGAGAGTTGTAAAGCAGCGGATGAGTTGACAGCTGACCAGCGGGACGGACCAACGAATGTACGTGGTCATCTGTCATAACTTAATTTCTGACATTTGAAAGGAATTCTACCAAATCGCCAGCCCAAGTTCGGCTGCAGAACTTTTCAATGAGCCCCGAAAAATATGTCGAAGAGCGCGCGGGTCACTCGTGTTTTGATGTTTTCACTCAGTTGGAGAGTGGGAGAAATGGGGAAAATGAGGAAAATTATGATTTATTATCTATTTGCTGCAGTGCAGCAACCTTCAACGCCAACGCCCGATAATTGTGGCTGCAACTGCACTTGCCGGAGCAGCTGTGCCTCAATTTGTATTTGATTCGTTCATGTCGAGTATCCGTGTATCTTGTAACTTGCATCTCTGCATATGCTTAGGGCCCTGCTGTTTTGCATCTTTTTTCGGGACAAATTGGGGCGGGTCATCAATCAAAAGTTAAGCATAAACCATCAAAAACCATCAGAACCCATCACCAGGCCTGATGAATTAATTAGGCGGACACGACAGCAACAGTTTTTGAGTTCAAGTACGACTGTCCATTCAAGCAGAGTGACAAATTCTTTGTCTTTTGTAAAATTAATACAAAATATTACAAGAAGCAAAGATTTCCCATTAGGTGTAATCAACTACAAGTTAATTCCAGGAATAAACACGAAAAACCCTCATCGAAGTTCATTAAAAAGGATTGCAGGTGCACTGCCCACGGTAGCTGAATCACCTGCCAAACAGTAGTGTCCTTAGCCCTGGGAAAAAGAGAAAGAGAGAGTCCTGTTCGTGAACAAGAAGCCGGCCAATTTGTACGCCCATTCCCGTAAGCCGGTGCCAACAATTTATTCGAGACGAGAAGATCATAAACCGCTGATAGTCCTTGTTGCCGCCCACAAAAACCAGTGGAGCCCTGGCGGAGTTCTACCTACTGCCGCTGCTTACACACGGCGAGTCCTGGTCCTGGTCCAGGACACATCAAAATGTTAATGGCATTGTGCAGCGCCTAAGCATGTGCTTCAATTTATTTTGACAAGCATCCGAGTCCTAGTCCGAGTCCGAGTCCAAGTACGAGTCGAGTCCTTGGGAGAGATCAAGATATGAAATGTGTGTCATCATTAGTACGCCGGCAGAGTTCGGAGTAGATGTCAGGAAAGTCAAGGGTTCTGATGTCCTTATTACATGGACCTCCGTGCCGGCCACAAAACGGTTATGCAATAAAATTCCATTCCATTCCGAGCCAAGTTGTGATGTCGTTGTTGGTCTTCATGCGACTCTGGCCCATTGTTTGGCCCGCAGACAGAGTGTAATAGTTGCTTACCTGCCTGGCCCCACCCCTCACGGAGTTGTCCTGACCCTCGAGTATCCTGGCATGCCACAGCATAGACACATATTTATTTATTATTGACGACGGAACAAGCTGCTCTGGCATTGGCAGGTCCGTTGCGTAAGAGCTTCGTTTGCGCTACTTATGAGACACTCCAGATACTCCACTCCAGAGATCTCGTCTCGGAGCGTGCAAGTATTTTGTTCGTTAGTCCAGAGGCTGAGGTGGCCCCCGAGAGGGGAGAGGCATGGTCACTCACTAGCTGGCATATTAAAGCTAAAAACTTTCCTGGCCATAACTCATTCGAGCACGTGTTGCATGCTGCACGATACGATATACCTCACTAATGGTATCACTTTTCAGTCTCTCAGCTCCCCGATTTGCCACTCCGCGTCCAAGACCAAGTCCAAGTCCAAGTACAGTTAGGTCGGGGGCAGCACTTAGGAGTTGGCTTAACTTCGTTTATCAGGCGAGCTGATAATTTGCATCGATTACATGCCAACGGGATCGAGTTTAAAGGGGTCTGTCTACCCAGAGTTCATCTGCTATAAAATGATAGAGGGAAGTCGGGGAAGCGAAGGAGTTTAGGGGGTATTTAGGGGAGATTTTTAAGGGGATTGCTTTTGTTATTAAAGTTCTTACTAGTCTATAAATGATTAGTGTATTTAAATTATATTTGCTCCTCATTTTACCTTAGTAAATAGTTTATAAATATATATAAACCATGAAAAATATTAAGTTTTTTCTAACAAAAATGTATTCTATTCTTTTCTTGTGAATTTCCTTTACAGTTTAAACTTCGTTTTGTTAAAGATACCAATATCAATCACCTAGCAGCTCCATTAACAATAGGAAGCCCCAAATCAACATCTTATCAAAACATTGGGACCCCACAGAATGGAAAAGATGCTTGCCACCAAAACATACACGCCCCAAAATCCAAAATATTTCCAGTTAATCATGCCCGAGTCGACTGTCCTGGGAGGCTCGAGACGGATTCCACGAATATGTGGACATCGAAGAGAGGGTTGGAGGCAGGGAGCGACATAAAACTTACATAATAATTGATGACATAGGACACACGTAGCAGGAGAGAGGCCTGTGACGAGGAAAAACAAACCGAGTCCGGGCGCAGGGAACAATGGCAGGGGCAACTATCTAATGATCGATATCTGCTAGAACAAAGACACGGGCAATCTTGGCGGTTGGTCCCGGCCTCCGTCCCCGTCTCCGCCTTGTACGTGAGCCAGCCCTCGGGAAAGAGACAGTTGACAAAGGGCCGGTGACAATGGCCCAAACCCCGAAGGACAAGGACGCTGCTGCATGCTGATGAGAATCTGACGACATCGAGAACAGGGCTCGGCAAACAATTTGTGGTTATCTCCGCTGGAACAGGTACGAGTTGAGGACTGGATGGATAGGCCGAGCCCGCGATGCGATTAAGATCGGGAACGGAATCCGAAGAACGCTTCTCTATGTCATCTTTCTGGACTTGGGAAATCATTGTTTGGTTATTTTTTCCTTTCTCTTCTGTGTGGATCTTCTGGGATCTTTGGCTGCTTTGAAGCGTGGAAAATATCAATTTACGCGAACTGAGCAGGCTAAGTGCCCCACGATTGTCATCGCTTTAAGTGATTTGGCTAGAAAGCAAATCGGCATCGCAAGAAGCGGATCTCTTTGTGAGGATCATCGACTGGCAGCTGCTAGATAGTCCTTAAAGAGTTTTGCAAATGCCGCACAATTACAACATTACTCTTAAAATATAATACAGACTTTATATGTATAAAATTCTACCACAACCTTGTAGAACATATAAAACCCTGCGAATGCCAGACAATCTCTTCTCAGCCCTCGGACCTTGACTTATTCGCTTGGCACCTTTTGGGATCATAAACGCTTATTAGGTTCTATAACAAGACTTTAATTGCCCGCCGGCGCCGTATCACAGCGAGCTGAGAGAGAGACAGAGACTGGGAAACGGAACCCGAGGTGTTGGAATATCCAAGGATATCCCTCATCATTATCATCATCTTCCACGGCGGCGGCGACGGCGGCTGCCGGCTGAACCTTTTTAATTAACCAAAAAGCGAACCCATAATTTAGGAGAACACTTTTGGCAACACCAAAGGAGAGCGCAAGCGTAGGCCGCACTGAGGTGCCACGTCCTGCTGCGTTTGTTTCTTGCCCCTGAAACTGCAGTTAACGCCTAGAAAAAAATATATACCAGACTTTGGGCCAACTCACGCAGCGTTAAGTGCCGCCAATCAGCGGCGGCAACTGCACCTGCAGCCACCAGCTCGAAAGGGAAAGAAAGAAACTGGGTGCCAGGTCGAAGCCGGAGTCGAAGTGGAAGTCAAAGTCTCAGTCCCATTCCCAGCTTCAGTCCCAGTCCCAGTACCATTCCCATTCCCTCTCATCTCTGGCGTTAGAAAATTGTTTCCAAATCATATGTTGTGCGGTAGTTGTCTAATTTTTATTTATGGCTTCCTGTCCGGGCCTCGTATCTCTGGGCAGATTGCAGCTCCTGCCGCTCGCTCCTGACTTGCAATTCTGCGTGCGTTGCAGGTGTAAAATTTTGGCACCTCCGCAGCAACAGCAACAGCAGCAGCAGCATCGGTCCCGAAGGTGTGACCATAAACATTAATCAGGCAATTCACTGGGTTAGTTGGCGACTCACAGGCAGCGGGACAAAGGAGCGACGCGATACTTGCACATAGATAGGGAGAAAGTGGGTCCCGGAGTAACCGAATAACTCGAAAAGAGGTTACTGGGCACCACCACACAGTATTTTATCATTAATTGCATTATTTATGGCCGTTTGCTTCGTGGCTTTTAAAGAGCCCTAATCAATCCTGGCCTTATCGTGATTATGAATCTAAAACGAATCATTTCTCATCATTAGAACTGGAAGGACAAAAGCGAGGTTCTTCTTAAGAACTATTTGAACTATTTAAAATATATATAAAAAGAATAACCGTAGATACAAGCTTTTGAAATGATCAAGAAATATTATGAATATAAATATTTCTGAAAAGATCAGGCATGACTCAGGCTGGCAACCCAAGCTCCGGGCATTTAGGAACCCACCTTGATCCACTGAAAAGCTAATGCCATTAGGCGGATAAGTCAAAGATAGATTTGGAGCGCAGTCTGAGTGCCAGTTCGCACCCAAAAAATAACAGAAAAATGAAGTAAAAAACAGAGCGAAGCTGAAACCAACCGAAAAGCGGGGTCTGTCACTGCCATCAAGTGCCTTGTTAACAACCAAATGATTAATGGACGTGCCCGACTATCAACTTCACACTTGCTGAATGCTGAAAATAATTCCGGACTGCATTTCGCTGACTTTGAGTGACTGAGTGTCCGCCTGTCGGTCGGCCCGGCCGGACGACTCACATAATTAGCGGGCCTGGAGTCACCGTTCCCGGCCTCGACTCTTAACATTCTGCATCGCATTCGGGGGCTTTAGTGCCTTTTGCCATTTTGCATGATGCCCTGCGCACATTTTGACACCTTGAGTGCAAGGTGTTGACGATAATCATCGGTAATTGCTCTCGGCTCGAAAGCTCTCGATTCCCTAAGTAGGCGCCTAATTATTTTGACACCTGCTGGCCGGTAATTACAGGGTATGCCCATTAGGGTGCACCTGAAAAAAAGAAGGTAAAATGGATTAAAGGGAAATAGGGACCCATAGCATGCTCGAAAAATCCCCAGAAAAAAATATAACAAATTAAATAAGGAAATTATTAAGTTCGTAATATTATTATCCAAGTGCTGCTGTTTTGTTTCTGTGTATGCAGAGCAAGCTCACATATCTCGCCTCTCTGAAGGCCAACAGATTTTCGGGGCTGAGTGGAACAGTGGCAGCTGCTTCCTCTGGCGGAAGGAGAGGAATTGCTATCGACGATCCGCTATCAACTCCCCTTGCAGGACCCTCGATCGCGATAGGCCCGTCTTATTGTTTGGCTTTGTAAACGAGCCAGGAACTAGGCCTAGTAGAGGCCCCTGTTTGAGCCCATTGTCAACGCCTCTCGCATTTTAACAACGCAATTTGGGCTTCCACATGTGTGAGCCTGTGTGGAAACCCAACCTGATGCTATCTGGATCGAGCATACACACCGCGATCCCAGGGCCGCGATAGTATCGCATCTCATCGCCTGCTCTCCTTACACGCAAGATGTACCTGCCTGCATCCTCTTCCTCTGAATTCTCCTTTTCCCTGCAACACAACATGTGCGGATTTCGATGTATGTAGGTGTCAGCCTCATGAGGATTCCTTTTCCGAGATGACTATCTGCTGCTATCCTGGAGGCTTATCACACATGGTGTGTGTACACCGCTTATGGCCCAGTCTGGTGTCGCCCTTTTGAGGTTGGCCACACACTCTCCGATTGGCAAATGTGGAATCCGTAGATTTAATGCGAGAGATTGAGGCGCTCTGTGGTTTAGTGGCGCACAGATGGTGCTGCGGCATCAGATATCGAGGATTAGGGTTAGTATCTTAAGCTATTTGCTTATTGTTAGCATTTAAGATCCTGCGGAAAGACTTTCAAATAAGAGTACTGTTTTTCTCCGCCTTTCTTGCCCCATTTTGCCATAATTCTGCTGATCTGCAAAATGGCGCTGTCACTTCCCCGCTGACAGCTGCTCGGAGCAGGAACATGGCTGCCGGAGCCGATGGAGTGGGAGTGAGTACTTAACGGCACACGGACCCAAAAACTGACAGCCGGTGGCTGGCTCATCATTAAACTTTTGACACTATTAGCGAGTCGAGGGGGCCGGAGGAGAGCCATGTTCTCTTGCTGATGGCGGCGGGACATTAAAATAATTTGAAAACATTTCCAAAACTATTTCGTGGTCCGCTTTGGTTCATGGCTTTTTAAAATAGCCGCCGAGCGACCGAGTTAATATTTCTTCTCTTGCGGTCGAATTTTATTTTATTTCTTGATAGCCTTTCGCTTTAAGATTCACGCCGCAGAAGCGGAGCAGAAGACAATTCAATTAGCCGGCCTGTCAAACTCGCGGTGTACGGCTGTCCATCACAATGGGGGCTCACTGCTGCCCCCCCTCAAAAATTCCCCATGATTCTTCCAACTTTCTCGCTTGCGGTTCTTTTGCATTACTTTTCACTCGCCGCCGTAATGAAGCAATTAATTATCGCGTGTCTCCGCCGCCAAAGGCGCTAAGCCATCCCCGATTCCATCCGGAATTCCTTTTGGGAGGCCAAATGTTAATGCGGCTCCATGTGGGTGCCGAACTGCTCCCTTTCAAGTGTCCAACTCTTTGACATTTTGCGGTTGAAATTTTAAGTGCAGCGGCTGCCAGTGCCCGTTCCCCCTTTGATTTTCGCACATCGCCAATTCGGAATGAGTTCAAAGCTAGGAGGGAAACATATATTCTTTCTAAAATGTAAATAATATTTTAAAGCCACATCGAATCGGAAACATTTCACATTGCCGCCACAATTTTCACGTTTTCACGCCGGCACCCAGCGAGAACAAAGCCAAATTTTCCAGCCCTCAGCCTTGGTCCAGCGATTGACCATCGATCGGCTGCACTTAAGACAAAGTGCACGCATTTGGCCCAGACAACGGACAAAAAATAGAAGACAATTAGCGGACAGGCGAGAATTGGGAGGACACACACAGGGAAAACCCTCACAAAAACTTTATTTGTTCGGCGATTGAACTGCCGCTAAATTTTAGTGTAACTATATTTCTGTGTTACCTTTTGTGCATTTGCCGCGGACCGAAAGGCAAACAAACCGAACTGAGCTGAGATCTCACTCTTTTTTCTTTGGCCAGTTCATCACTTTCTCACACTGATGATTGGTATGGTGCGGGTGCACTGAGAAAAACCTTCATAAAGAATTTAAATTAACAGTTAACGAGGAAATGATTACTCAATACTACCAATAATAATAAATAAATAGGCATTGAAAGCCTAGGAAATATCAAATATCTCTCCCATCATAAGTATATACTTTTTTCCCAGTGCTCCCCATAGCTCCTCCGGATGGTTCACTCTGTGACTCACTGGTGTCTAGCCCCACTAAACGCTCACCGGGCGGTTCGATGCAATTGCTGCCAATTAGAATTAATGTGTTTTTTATGAAACCAAGCGAAAACAAGAGCTCAAATTTCCAGTCTTCGCTGTCAGCACCCACAACCAGCCGCTCCAGCTTTTCAGCTTTTCACCGACGACAATTTCCGTGCTCTAAATCATCATATTGACGTCGTTGTCGTCGTCGTCGTGGTCGTGGTCGTTGTCGGGCATCCAGCAGTGCGTTACTGCGTGGCTCGCTCCCAGGGGACTGGATCAAGTCAAATTGCCAATTTGTGACTTGCGGCTGGCCAGTGGCCTCCACTGCTCCACTGCTCCACTGCTCCGCCTCCTCCTGGTGGGATAATTGTGCTTCGGCGAGGTGCAACGGATGGCGGATAGATAGTTGCTAGGAGTGAAGAGACGGAAGCCCAGGCCACGCACAATGGGCAGCAAATTGCTGGATAGAGATTTTGCAGTATTTTTCAGAATTTTCTGCTGAATGGAAGCACTGATTTCTAGAAACCACATAGAAAATAACCTGAAACTATCATGAATTTGGGAATTTAAGAAATGTTAACCTAACAATTTATTAAAGGGAAATAGAGAAAATAACTTTATATATTTGTTAATTTCTTAGGGTATTCTTTTAATGAAACTCAACCCACAGGCACAATCCACTGTCTCTGTAGAGACATCTTACCCTTACCTCTGGAGTATCTTGAGAATCTCTTTCTCCTCTTACAACCAGTTGACATTTTCAATGGGAGGCCAATGTTCTGGGGGCTGCTTGAGGGCTCCTCAAGGGTGGCGAAAACTGTCAGCTCGTTAGGGGCTTATGGGCCGCTGTTGTTGTGGCATTGTAAATCAACAGGGCGTAATTATGACCTCTCGGCCGCCACCGCCTCCTGCTGCCACCGATGCAGCCATAGAATTTAATTAATTTAATTATGAGCTATTTGAACAGAAGGGAGACTATGTTTGTGCCAGTCGATGCCCATTGCGGATGCAACAGAGGCACAGGGAATGCCTAAGTGAGCCAGGAGTGAGGCAGGACCAGCATCCTGTGTAGCCTGACCTGTCTCGCTTTTGTTTTGCATTCCCGCAAATGGGTCAAACCCCAAAAACAATCAAGCAGCCAACCGACAGACGCACGCTACATGGCGGCATATGGCTGGCAATGAGCTGGGGCACTAATTAAGTGGGCGGGGCTGGTCGTGCGGTCCGCATACACCTACCCCCTGGTTGATACTACACAGTTTTTGCAAGGCCACCCCGTGACGGGCTTTTGATTGAGCCCCGCGAACGCCATGGCTGGCCATCAAGTATACGCCGCGCTGGCCGGCGGACATCTCAGGCACTGTAATTAAACCGTAAAGGCGACCCAAATCGAACTCTCAACACTTGGGCACTGCGGAAGTGTATCTATCGGAATGGAACTGTCCTCAAAATCGCAGGCAGCAGGCAGCAGGCAGGCCGGCAGGACAATGGCCAGGATATCTATTGTAATGCTAAAAGCGCGGAGGGCTGATTGATAGATTGTTGATGCAGTGGGGTCGGAAAATCGCCACGGCACGTAATGGGAGCAGGAGCAGGAGCCGGAGAAGGAGCAGTCAAATGGATGAGCAGTCATCGGGCAGCCACGCACACATATGTCACTCAACAAAGGAGCCACGCCCCCTGCCACACACCTCCCATAAGTAACACTGAAAAGAAAGTGGGATACAAGAAGAAATATACATTAACAATTTTATTCCTTTACTTAAAATTAAATTTAACCGAGTCAAGAGAAATTTCGATTTTATTTAGGGAATAGTTAAAGAATTTATTTTCTAAAAATATTTCTCTTTGTGTAGCTGCTCGCCTAGATTGTTTATTATCAGCAGGGAGCGATAAAAGTGTCCTGGCCTTATTGTGCATCATTTATTTTTGGCCACGCTCGTACCTTTTATTGTTGGTTTCTTTTGTGGCCGGGCCAAGATTTCCCTCAATTCACAGGGCTTGTCAACACGAAATGGACATGTATCAATTAATCTTGTGCATTGTGGGAGAGCCAGGAGCTGGAGCTGGAGCTGGAGCTGAGCGGGACCCTGGCTTATCCTTATCCGTATCAAAATTCAATGTGCATACGTCCACGGGCAATTTGCTTGATGGCGCTCTGCGCAGCGAGATGCCCGGCCATTAGGGGTCATGAACATAAATTAGGGAGCGCGTCCTGAAAAAACCAGAGACACCTTGCACTTCAAAAAAAGTAGAAATAATTATTTAGTGTGGGTGCGCGATAACTCATCAAAGTTTAATGCTCCGAAATATCAAAGACACAATGGCTTCTTTGGAGGGTATCTTTTTTTTGCTGCTGCTCTGTATTTTTTTGTTGGCCTTGGTTTGAGCCCAGACCCGTTGACACGTACTGGGCTAAAAGGAAAATGTAACTTGGCGCAAATGACGAGCATATTGATTAGGTTTGCGCTGCGTGCCCGCCTTTGATACGCATGTAAACACACAGATGGCTGATAACACGCTTTTAGCTCTACAAACACTCCGGAATACCCAACCGTCGCCTCTGTCAAGCTGCTCCAAGTGCCTGACACTCCATCGAACGTGGCCAGGAGACAGGGGCTTCTTTCATCCCCTTTTTCCAAGCAATTGTGGTTATGAGCGGAATGGATGAGCAGTTGAATTTGTCCAACTGCCGAGTGCACCTGTTGCGGCCTTGCAGCTGCCAGCGAGTGCAGCTTTCAGTGGTTATATACAGATTCGGGGAAATTGAAAGTCAAATTGATTGGCAGACCCCAGTGTGGTTTGCTCTCAGATCCGGAAAGTATGCTATGGACATGAAATAATGGAGATATCTACGGAATCTCAAAACAATTGGTGTTAATTGAAGCTGTCTTGGGGTGAGGAATTTGACTCTATTTGGTTTTAATTGTGGTTTATTGGAAGGATTTTAGCATGAGATTTATAAATATTAAGAGATTTTCTTCACTGTACGAAAAATATTATTACGCAACCACATTTTGGCTTGTATCATGGCGAAGCATGAAAAATCCTCCACCTGTGCAGACCCCTTCTCTCTGATCTGAGACTGACTCCACCTGCTCCTGAGTGACACATCCTGAACACGCACACACACAATAACCTGCCCCCCCTTTGCCAGCGATACCATATTTTCGTGTAATAAATCCATCAAATATTTCACATGCTTATCACAAAATAATACGTCATTCTCATAATCATGGTGTTAGTTATTATTATTTCGGGCGAACCCTCCAGCGAACGCATACCCTTTTCATTCGGCGGGTTTCAGTTTCCACATAATTTGATTTTTATCACCACAGAACAATTATTTCATTTTCAGACTCTGCATTTTCCGCGTATCATTATAGATAATTTCTTCATTAGAACAGAGACCGAATAGAGGAGAGAATGGAATGCACACTTCAGTAACCTGTCAGAATTGTGACAAGTTGTTATCGAAATTCGGATCTCTCCTCCTGCTCCGGCTCCGGCTCCGGATCTGGATGCAGGCCATCAGTCCCAGGGACAGAGAGATTTAGCCTGTTTGATGACAGTTTTCCCGGGAAATCCATCAGCGGGGCAAAGTGTGAAGTGCGTGTGGGGATTTTAATTGCAAAGTTAGGAACAACACGCGGCTTAGCAGCAACTTTTCAGCAGCCAATGCGATTAGCAGATGGGACACCGAAAATTCCACTCGTCAAACTTTGCCTGCCGCTGGCCAAGAGCATTAAAATTTGGCTTTATTTCCACTCCGGGACACTGTGGACAAAGGCGAACCTGTTCTAATCTGATGCAGCTCGGTTGCACTTGAGAGGATTTGCCGGCAGAGTCGCAGACAAAAGCCCATTAAGGGATAAGCGATGGTGCAGCTGCCCATTCTAGTCCTTTGCCAGCGCAATCCTAGTCGCGGTTTCTGTTTGTCCAGACCGCAAAAACTAGTCCCGGATCAGGACGCAGTCCGTATTGTAATGCCATTAGTTTAGGCCCAGCGTGACGGACACTTTTGCGTGGGCCGCGATTATCGATCAAAGCCGCAAAGAGTGCCAACAGGTAGAACCCGGTCCCGGTCCCAGGTTGCCATGTTTCCAGCCCGTGTCGCATGTCCAATGCCCATGTACAGGTAAGACCTGTCAAAATGCATTTTTAATGCCTCACTTTCTGGGTTTATATATTTTGACAAGTGGTGTGTGTGTGTATATGTTTGGAATACCTGCTTTATTATTCCTATGATGATGAAGAGATTTTCACAAGTTCCTAGGGGTTACATAACAATTAGCTTGGGTAAACTTGCAGCCTGTCTATCCCTCAATAACCTCAAACGCCGAATCTCAACCTCAATTAGCGTCTTGTGCAGAGAAAGAAATATTTGTAGGGTACATTAATAATCTAAATTCTTGGAAAATATAGGAACGAACGTTTTGAATTCGTTAAATATGGTAAATGAAATATATTCTAAATATAATTTTATATACTATACTCTTAATTTAATTACTTTAATTAGTTAAAGTTAAGCTTACATTTCTCTCACTGTTTCTGCAATTTGTTCTGGAAATTCTCGTTCTTTTGTTCCCTCACGACAATTCCATAATTTCCTCCGCTCGACTTGCAGATGCGTTCCAATCTCTTTTTCGGGGCATTTGTTCGTTTAATTTGTTAATTATTTTCACCGCCTCTCTCCCTGCGCCTGCTAAGTGTAACTAATGTCATTCATTTGTGGTTTCTGGCTCCGCTCTGCCCTGTGGTCGCCCGGAATCTCACTCAAGTTTGCGTGGGTCAAAGCCAGCTGGCACAGCGAACATCCATCCATCCATCTCCCAGCACCTGCCACAGTCCCCTCCTCCTTCTCCTCCTCCACCAGATGTAATTGCCGCCCTTTGTGGCATGTAATAATTTAATTGGTCTAATCAAAATTTCGTTATGTTTTCGTGGCATTTGATTGCAGCATTTAGTGGAGTCTGTCTGACAAAAATACAATCTGTAGATATTAGGAGATCATATCGGTAACTTAGAAGGGTCGGTTATTGTAATCAACGGTGTGATAGTAGGCGCAAGCTATTATTGTTTCACTTACTTCTTACTTGAGGTCTCTATTGTAAGAATTTTGATTCAATTTTAACTAATAATGCTACTTAAAGAGATAAAGATGATCAAAAAGGATGTATAATACCAATAACCCCCCCTTAATTATATACTTTCTTCAATTCTAACATTAAATTCTATTATAGAAAATATATAAAAATTATTTTTAATGAATCCCCGACACCTCTTTAAATGACCAAATTAAGTTTAGTCACATTCTAATGCCAACATCTTAATCTGAAGACACTCTGAGGTATAATTACGGCGAACCAGGGCGCGTGATTAGGACCCAAGAAGGCCGGGAAATGGAAACCCGGCGATTCGACCGCACACACAACCCGCAAAAGAGAAAAGAATCTCAGTGAATTCCCAGGAAAGCTGGAAACATAAACAAAAATCTCGCACAAACAAAGTGAAAGATAAAGTCATAAATAAAATCGGGGCAGTGTAAGTGTGCGTTGTTGTCTCGCTCCAGCCTTAAACCCCGAACCCCTCGCTCGGGTTAACCCGGCCATATCCCCTCGGTCAATTCATTGTGAAAGTGGGCTTCGATAACTGTGTAGTTGACACTCGAATAGCATCACGCGCACATCCTTTTTCCGAGTGAAATGGACCCGAAAGAGGCCGCTGCCAAGGGGTTATGGGGCGACTTTAGAGCGCAGGAAACATTTGATTATTTTTTACGGCTTCTCGGTTTCGGACAAGAGAGCGGCTGTGGGGCAATTACAGGAAATAATTCGGCCAAGTGAGGGGTGAAAATTAAGAGAAGTCGCCCGACGATAGGCCAGCTAGATAAGGCCTAAGGTAACAACACAGAGGAAAAATATAAACGAAAATATATTTAAGAAAATTCTTTAAAATATATATTTTTATAAAATTATTCTTTTCAAATATTAGTATATCATTATTTTCTATGATACCATATTTCTTCATTGCTAAACATATCCTAAGATTTATTATATCTTTAAAATTCAAGAAATTTTCTCTCTGTGCAGCATCCGAGTTGCGGAGATGGCCCGAAAGATGGCCGGACTGGGTCACGTATATATTCGTTTGCGGACGTCCAAGCGTGAATGTCACGTAGCCATTGGCAGGGTAAATAAATAAACCGAGCGGGACACTGGACATTCACACGACAAGTCCACGGCTTCGACCCCATCCCGGAGCCCAAATATATATCAACGATAATTTATGGGCGTGCTGACATGCGGGATCTCCTCCGATCTCCTGCGTACCTTCCCGTACCTGGTCGACTTGTTGGCAGTAGCCCCATACGCTTTGTTAACAATTTAATGGCATAAACATTATGATTTCTGTTATTTCAATTCGGAACTCGCGTCCGATTTCGATTCCGACTCCGAGACGCCTTATCAGTGGAGGAGAGTTGAGTCGAGAGAGAGTCCCGGCCACGTGAGTGCGATGCCGACTCCCAGATAAACCCGATGCCGCAGCCTCCGCCGAGATACGGGATACGAGATACCAGATACAAGAATCGAGGCATTTATTCGAGTGCCACTGCCACTGAAGTAACGAGAATTATTATGCGTAACACGTTCGGTTTGTTGGCTTTTTGGTCGGTCCATAGTTGGCCCCCAGCAGGCGGTCAAAAATGTTAACAAGCGCAATTTGAACGCCTCGCGGCGGGACCGAGCCCGGGCCTGGGCCCAGCTACCTTTTCAGTCCCTCCCTTTGGCCTCCGCCCCACCGCTTTCGCTCAGTGTATGTGAGTGCAATTGATTTTTGATGGCCGATAAATATAGTTATGAATACTTAACGACGGACACCGCTAGAAACGGTTTTCGCCACGACCAGGACCGGGGCTGGGCACAGGAATAATTATCTTCGCGGTCGTTTATCTGATGGGTTTTTAATTAATTTTCACCCTGGTGCCATCGATAAGAGGCGGTTGCGGAAATGTCCGGACAAGTCTCTCAACTTAACTCAACTCGGGAATTATCAAAAATCTCGTCTCTTAAATTTTATCTGACATGGAGAACTTACAAATGATGCACGCAAAAAATCAATGTTACTTGATTTATGCTTTGTTTTTATATTAAGGAATAAATAAGTTGATTCGTTATTGTAAAAACAGGGAATTAATGACTATTTTTTTGTTAAATGGTTTATAATATTAACTGAAAATTAATGCAGAATTTTAACCTTTGCAACAAAGATTTTTAACGATTTTGTCAGGGTTTTACTTCAGTTTTCTTTTCACAATTCAGCTAACTAATTGTATTTAATATATATTTATTTAACATTAATATAGTTCAAAATAGAACAATAATATTCCAGTTCTAAATGTTTCTTTGTAGACCTTTCCGTAATAGGTTTTGAAAGTCTTTTGATTCTCAGTGTGGCCAGCACTTCCTGCCCTTCGTCAGACACTCTGTTAGCCAAATTAGCCGCCACAAAAAAGGGGCAGCAACAAAAGGGGGGGAGCTGAAAGAACGGCGGGCAGGAAACGCGGCTCAGCTCAGCCTTCAAGAGCAATTGGCCAGCGTCAAATGCAATTCGCGGCTGTCAGCGGACCGAACATTAGACAACCGATGGCAAATGACTCCGACTCCGTCTCGGACTCAGCCTGTCCGCTTGAGGTGTTAATTTGCCACAAGAACGGGCCAAAACGGCGACTGTCAGCGGGCCCAAATGAGAAGGCAGCTTGGCCGCCGCGGATTCGGATTTGGCCGCGGATTTGGGCCTGCATTTGCAGTCAGTCAGTTGCGCATGCGTAGAGGATCTCGCATATATATACGTTTATATAGTACTGTGTGGAACCAGTTTCTTAGTTTGTCATATTGCGGCAGTTGCCGTGATTCCGGCCCAGAGCTGCGGGCCGTTGACGGTTTGACTGTTGGCTAATTATGTGACGGCTGCTTAGATTGAGACATAAGACACGAACGGGCAGCCTTTCACAATGCCGGCCCGGCCCGTCCCGGCCAATTTAATTACCACTCCAAGGCATTCGGGCAATCCCCGAAGGCTCTCAGCCTCTCAGCTGCGATTTCGGATTCCTTTGTCTAGGGGCAGCCGCAATAAAAGTGTCAGAAGTAACACTGTGTTATATAAGACATCGACATCGGCATCGGCATCGAGGTCCCCCGGCTATTACCCACAATAAAGCCGAGACTCCTGCGGGATTAGTCAGGCCCCAGA
Source organism: Drosophila lini (assembly GCA_018905715.1). Classification (NCBI taxonomy): domain Eukaryota; kingdom Metazoa; phylum Arthropoda; class Insecta; order Diptera; family Drosophilidae; genus Drosophila; species Drosophila lini. The sequence continues at coordinate 3,225 of JAEIIL010023704.1, read as the reverse complement.
ACCATAAACGCTCCCGAAGATCTAGCCCAGGGGGAATGGGTAACAAAAGGGTTGCGCGGAGGAGCGAGTGGAAATAAATAAATAAATAAAATTTCATCAATGCATCGACTGCGTCGTCAATAACTTAAAGGATTACGCCCCGTCCAAGAGTCTGGGCTTAAATCATAAAAGATCTCCATCGCCATTTGACTGGCTCACAAAGCAAATCACACAATTTAATGGGTTTGTTGTCCGACTCGAAACTGGGATCGGATCGGATCGGCTGGGCTGGGGAGCTCTGTTCCCTTTGCATTTCCATTTCCGTTGGCGTTTTTAAGCTGAATTTATTTGGGCCTTTAAAGGCCATAAAATATTTGTGGCCTGGGCTCGTCGCGGACTGCATCTGTCATAATTTAAATTCATTAAAATCAAAGCCTGGCCACAGTTCCCCAAAAACTGTCACACTCAAAGTTTTTATGTATCCCGTGGGGTAATTGCTTCCATGAAGCACTAAACCAATTAAAATGCTACTCCAGTAGTTACCAGCAGGGCCCCAGCCCCAGGTTCCGGGAATAGCTGCAGCGATAGAGATAGATTAGATGAGGGTTTGGATTTGGGTTCTGGTTATGGTTCTCCATCTCCCCCCTCCAGGTAGAGTCCGTGAATGAAGCAATTTGCTGCGACGCAACTACGTGCGTTCGATATGATTTTTTTACTCCGATTATGCTCCATTCAATCGCAATCTCCACTGCGGCATCACACGTCGCAGCGCTCGGGAAAACGCACGAAAATTAGTGGCAATTGGTTTAGTTCGGTTCGGTTGCCTTGGAAATGGAGATTTATTAGGCATATGCCTCAGATCAGTTAGCAGGATTAACGCTCGGGTTGGAGTACGTGTCCGGCATAGAGAACAAGATGATATCTTCGGGGAAACTCCCCCAGATGCTTTTGGGATTTTGTTTTTATGAATGGACAGCACATTAAAATTTGATTTTAATCATTACCAAAACATTCGCCGGTAATAAATATAATTCAGAAGGTTTGCCTTGTAAATAAGTGAGTAAATTGAAAAGGTTCTGAGAGAATATTTACTGGAGTAACTCTTGATTTAAAAGGATAATTTAGCCTTTACTTGGATTATTCCAATGTAATTTTCTTGAATGACCTTAATTCCTTCGTAAGTGTAAGTGTCTGGCATCTACAATAAATAACTCCTCTTATGTAGGTCTTCCAAAAATTATATTGCTTCCTTTCTTAATTGTGCAATTTTTATGGCTGCAAAAAACTCATCGGATTTTACGATACTCCTCTGGCTTCCGAGATAATCCTCCTGCTTTCCCATGTAAATCCCCCTTTGGCCCCATTAGTGTGCGGCCTGCCCACTGGAAATATTAATATGCAAATGCAATAGTTAAACCGCGAATGGCTGGCAAGTGAACTTAATTTACAATGGCGAGGAGAGTCATTCATTTGGAGCAAACACCTGCAAGTTGCAAGTGGCAAACTCCTACCTACCTACCTGGTGTTCTCCTTTTTTTTATTTTGTTACTTCTTTTTCGAAGACTTGTTGGGTATGTTCATTTTAGAACGGATCCTTATATCTACTTTAAAATATCAATAAATATATAGAAATAATTAAAAAGTAATTAAAAGATTTAAAGGTTCGTGCAAGTAAGAAATGTTGATATTTCTATTTAACATTACGGAAATAAATAACATAAATTATTAAAATTAGTTAGCCCCAATAACTAGGTATCTCATAGTCGACTCTCTTTCTCAGAACCCACATCTAGTTTATTTTTTTAGTGTCTTGCCCCAGTGCCTCCGTGTGTGGGGAGTGAATGCGAATCCGAAATGCAACAGGGATCGGGGGGGACTGGGGCAGCGTGTATGATTTTTGATTTATGATCTGTCACAAAAATAGTTGCCCACCTCGACACACACACCCCTTTCCGCCCGTATTCCGCCGCGGAATAAAAATGCGTGCCAAGGAACAGGAAGGCACTAAAAGATATTTACGATGCCCATGGTGCAGCGCTATGTATGTCCAGCCGAAGTTATGCATAAACTTTCTATAGAAGTCAGAACTTGTGCCGGGGCCTATCTTAACACGATCAAAGCCAGCCACAACAACAGGAGCAATCAATTTTCGTTGTTGTGATAGCCGCGGGTAGTCAGACAGCCCATCTGCCTGCTGCCTTTGCTCCTGTCCCTGTCCCTGCTCCTGCTCCTCCACAGCCTCATCTGCGTCCTCATCCTCATCCTCATCCACATCCACATGGAGCTGCAGGCGATGCGGCCGCTTAATAAATATGATAATGCGGGGCACACATGTACTATCCGGCGAGAGCTCGCCCGACTGCTCCACTAATTAATGTAACAGCGACATGGGCAGTCGCCGGACAGAGCTATCCTGGAGCTGGTTCTAGTCCTGGTCCTGTGCCTGTGCCTGTGCCTGGTCCTGCTCCTAGTCGCGCTCACCCCTCTCGCGCACCGCAATAATAATAAATAGTGTCAAGATTAATTGAATCGTTCGCACTTTTGAGCGGTCGGCTGCCAAACAAACCCCGGCACTCTGAGAACGGACGGAACAGCGCGGAGAATGGGTGACACATGCTGCGACAAATGATATATCGTCATTTTTAAACTTTGCAATTTATTATAAATTTATTTATGCCATCGCAACCTGTCCGGCGGAGTCCGGGCCCCTCCCTTCGCTTGGTTAGCTTTCGGTATGCATTTCAAACATACACATTTCCATGGTGATCAAACCTGCCCCTGTTTTGCTGATCACTGGGGAAAACGGGATCATTTTTGAGATCGTTTCAATATAAAAAGTATAATTTTGAGGGAATAATTTAATGATCAATGGGAAGTTTCAATGATCAACCTTATAATTAATTTCTTTCTTGATATATTCTTTTTAAATATATAAATACCCCAAAATATTTTCAGTGTTGAAACAAACTGTGCAGCCGACACCTTGCCGCGTTTTATAGTTCATTAGTGTGGCTATATGGTGGCATGATTTACGCATATTCGCGGCCACAAAACATACACAGCCAGAACGCGGCCCAACAAGTGTAGAAACGAAGGGAAAATCTTGATTTAATTGGCCAGCAGGCGGCAATAGCCAAAGCCACATTTATGGTAATATAATTATAGGCAAAAATGTTTGGTAATTTTAATACAAACAAGAAAGGAAGCTAACTTCGGCACGCCGAAGTTTGTATACCCTTGCAGATA
>JAEIIL010023701.1:0-26451 GCA_018905715.1 Drosophila lini | reverse complement strand
GATTATGACTTTTTCGATTTTTGCAACGGCTTTTGTTCGAGAGGCGCTACTGTGCGCCGTGTCTGACAATGGAAGCTCCCCCAAAGGGGGAAACAGAAACGGAATGGCGTTGCCTGTTTTCCGTTTGTCTGGAAAAGTGAAAAGTATGTAAATGCCCAAGGCGGGTATTATAAGGGGGAGGTTGTCCAACCCTATCCCCCCTCTGATTTCTATATTCCAGAGAGCAGACTCTTGAGGCAGAGCCAGCTGGACAATAATTGTGCGAGGGTGCCCGGCTACCAAAGTGTCCTAAGGGCAACAACAGGCCGGAAAAGGGGAGAAATGGGGGCTAAGGAGTCGCAGGAAGAGTGTCCTGAACAAGGATGTGCCAAGTGCCAAGGGGCGTCGGCGGCGGCCCGAATGCTAATGAATTGAAATTGTCGGAGGCGCGCGCGCGGGGCGTATGAGCAATTTAATTGCTGAGCAAATTTTCCACTGATGAAAATTGAATTGTTCATTGGGTGGCGTGGCGTGTCATGTCACTGTCAAGAGCAAATGTTTCCTATGCCGCAACATCAACATCAACAATGTTGTCTCTCCCCCCAAAAAAACATTCAACAAATGAGGTTTGCAAATGTCGGCAAAATGGCAAAGCTTGCGTGATATTTATTATTTGTAGGCTGCCGTTGTTTAAATGATATTTCGAGCGATTTATTTGTGGTCGAGCTTGGTTGTTTTTTAATGAAATTCACCCTTTACTCCCCTCTACCCTCGGGAGCTCTTGACTTTGACGTGTAACTATGAAAAAACGAACGAAAATATTATATGGCAAACGCGAGCTGTCACCGCGGGCGTGACTAAAAGTTGCCATAAAAGAAGAAAGCGCAAACCGTAAACTTTTATTACTCTGCACAACGTAGTGCACATTCCTGGGCTGTTTTTAATTTTCCCGAGCTGATGTCATTGTCCTGGCGTTGGAGATTCATTTTTTCCCGTTTTCGTATCACTTTCCAGACGGAGCTCTCGCACAATCTGCAACAATTGTCGGAGAAGGCACGTTCCACGACCGAATTCATCCAGCGCCTCAAAGGCATGAGCGACAAAGTAACGGTAAGTTGGAGAGAGGGGAAGTCCCGGAGTCTAAAATTTGGCATCCATCTTGATGATACTCTGCGTCATCCTCAGGAATCCTGCATGGAGTTCGAGCGGCTGGTGCACGCCCAGTGCGAGGCCCTAATCCAGGCCATTCACGACAGACGCGAGTATCTGCTGGAGGCGATTCGCAATGACAAGGATACCAAGATCAGGATACTCAAGGTAGGTTTTGGGAGTTTATTTTTTGTGTCAAGAAAAATATTTTTAAAATTTTCTTTATTCACAGGACCAGCAGTCGAACTGCACTGGCAAGTTGCAGCAGACCACGGGACTTATACAGTTCTGCATTGAAGCTCTGAAAGAGACTGACAGCGCCGCCTTTCTTCAGGTATTTTTAAGGATTTAATTGCAGAATTTAATTGAAATGAAAAAAATGCCAGACTTGGCTTAAGCGATTCAGCTCTTGATGCTGATCAAGAATATATAGAGTCGGAAGTTGTTCCTCCACTGCGTCTCAAACTTCCTACTAAAATGAAAACACCCTGCTAGGGTGTAATAAAAGTTATGCTAATTATTTAATTTTTTAATATTAAAGGTGGGCTCCATGCTTATCAATCGAGTGGCCAACACAGACATGACCTGGCACCAGGAGGTCACCAATGCGGCCCCTCGGGTCTCGCCCATCGTGGACCTGACCCTCGATGATGCGGCATTGGCCCGAGCCATAGATAACTTGAACTTTATACAGATGAAAGGTGAGTTTATAATTTAATTTAATATCATTATCATAAGCAGTCTAATAATATTCAAGATGTGTTTTTTTATGCTTAGTATTCCCATCAGCAAGTTGAATAATAAACTAGAATTTAGGAAGTACTTGTAGCAAGAATTAGAGTAAATGTTAAATGTAGAAGAAACCTAATCAGTCTCTTTCCCCAAATCAATATTATTGTGTCCTAACCACAGGGGCTGAATTATTGGGCCCAACTGTATGTGCTAAGCAAACCCCACCTCATAAATATTGTCACTAATTACGCACAAACACACACGCACACACCTGGCCAAAGGTGTGACTATGGGCCACCCTGCAAACAAAAACAGAAAACATAAACATCAACAAGGCCCCACTCTCATTCTCCCCTTGAAACAATAACGGAAGGGCCCTCGTATCAAGAGCCCTTGAAGAGTTGGGACTCTGAAGGGGTTCAGAAATAGTTTTTGTGGGCGAATAGTTCCTATATTTAGAACTGAAAGTGCTGGGAAATTGAGAAGCTGACAAATTTTGGGGGGTATTAAAGTGAAAGTGTTGAAATCGGATAGTGCAGACTCATTGTAAAATAATTTATGTAAAGATTTAAATAGAATATAAGACAGGACAATCCCCTTGCATTTGATATTTGTCTCTAACATTTTTGTGCTTCTTTCATTCTGATTGTGCCGCTTGTGCTCTCATTTAAATGAATGTCCACATAAAATATAAACAAAAACCATCTAAAGCCGTCAAAGATGGAGATGAAAGATGTCCGGCAGGTGAGCAACTACAACATCATCAAACCACAAATAAATGCAAGACAAAAATCCAAATAACTTTAATGAAAATCTCAATACAAAACACCGAAATTCACAAAAGTTTAATTCCATAGTTTGTTTTCCTTTTGTTTCTGGACATTCTTTGGTGCTTTTAACCCCTCACACACACACGGACTCAAGAACACACCTACACACGCACTCACACATCGACCTGGCCTTGGTCGGCCATTTTGTTTTTAAGGATTTGGCCATTGCTTTCTGCTTTTGTTTTTCATTCCCTCTTTCTCCCTCTCTCTTTCTTCCGGGCGGCACACGCCTTCGCATAATAATTTTTCATTTTAATTTAAGCCACTAGCAGGGAATAAAAAAAAAGAAATAAAACAAAATGCCCCGAAAAATGCGTCCAAATATTTTCGTTTCTCGCTTCCGGTTCCTGGCGAATGTCACCAATGTCTTGCCTCGGTCTTGCCGCAGCCTGTCAACCCTCCGGAGGCGGTGGGCGTGGTCGGTCAGCGATGTCACTTGAAGTGACATAATTTTTTACTTTTTGCGCATCGTTTTTCCTTTGGCCTGTCGCTTTTCATTTGACTCTGCCTTCGCCCCTCTCTCCCCTGCCACCTCATTATTTCATGCTTAAGCTTTCATTTCGCATTTTCCGTTTCCGTTCTTTATATTGTTATTATTTTGTATATGTAGCCAGGCTCTTTTCTGGTATTTTCGCCAACAATTGACCCTCTTCAAGGCCTGCTCCCGGGCTTATCCCTTACACTTTTAGCCTGATTGCGACGAGGCACCTTGATTTCTGTGGCTTCAGAGCTCTCTGACTCCGGGTTTTTGTTTCGGCTTTGACATTTGACAGCTTTTGGCGCCTTTTTAATTTGAGCGCCGCAGAGTCAAGGGAGCGGAAAGCCCGAAAGTGTCGTCATTTTTATGTTTATTTTGTGGCATAATTTTAGGCGCTTCACTTCGCTCTCTGCCATTTGTGTTGTGTCATGAATTTTTATTGCCAGGCGTTGGTTTTATGCCTCGATTTTATGGCGTGGCGTGGCCGTGGTCCCCCTTCGAGCAATTAATAATAAAATGAAAGCCCCAAAACATTTGATGTCCCTTTGACAGATTCTCTCCTCTACATCTTTTATTTTTTCCAGGGATCATTTGCTGGTTTTCGGGTTTCCATTAACTGAAACTTTTTTTTATTGGTTGTGGTTTATGTATTTGGCTTAGTTGTATTGATAGTTTGGCTTACTTTTATTTATTAACCAATCACTCTGCTAACACACACACACACACATTCTTTGGGTCCTTGAATATCTTTGTACACTTTCTTTGGAGTATTTATTTAATTATAATTAGCACTACTTTCGATTATTTGCACTTACACTGGTACACGTTTTCTTTTTTACTTAAAAATATATATTTTTAAATATTTTATTTTTCTTGAAAATAGCTCCCATGACTCCAACTATACTGCCGTCGGATTGTTCAGCGGAAAATAATTCCGTGACTGTGGCGTGGCAGCCACCGAATCATTCCTTTGTTGAGGGTTATGTCCTGGAATTGGACGATGGCAGCGGTGGTGAATTTAGGGTAAGTTTACATTGAATACAGTAATTAAAAATCACAATTTTAAGCAGTTTATAAACCTAGATAAGACCTTAATATTATGTTAAGTTCCTTATTAAAAAAGAGAATAAATCGATTTCTCTCCTATAATTTTCTTGTTATTGGTATATGGTTTTAACTTACTTTCTTCAAATACCTTATCACAGTAAATGCCTCAGCTCCCTGAATATGGGACCTGAGTGCCCCAATCCGACTGTTGATTGGCCCAGTGAATCGCTGTCATCTTCCAATTTATTAACCCAGAACTTTAATTTGATTCCCAACCCCACACCGAAACAGGAAGTCTACTGCGGCAAGGAAACAATTTGCACCGTGGACGGGCTGCACTTCAACTCGATGTACAATGCCCGGGTGAAGGCCTTCAATTCCGCCGGAGAAGGTGAATACTCGGAGCTGATTGGACTGCAGACTGCCGAAGGTGAGTCCACCTCTACTAGCTTTTTCAATTAAGCTCCTCCTGCTTGCTGCTGCCAGCCGGCCTGCCGCTTGCTTGTGAGCTACTTTTCCAACTGTTTTATAATTTAATCCTTTTCGGTCATGCGCCACCCCATTTCCATTCAGGACTCCTCCCCTCCAGCTCCCTCGCTTCGTGCTTTGCATGTCAAACAGCCATTGACCCCTTTTACGCCTGCCGGGTTCAGGGAGAACGTGAATGGAAATGGGAGTGGATGCGGGACTGGAATGGGTGTGTGGGGGGAGGGAATGTCTTATGCAATCCAATTCTCACTTGATTGATGCATGCGCCACCTGACAGCAGCTCCTTTTGCTACGCCAGCCGAACCGCCGCATAAAGTTATTTAATTTATAAAATTGCCAGAACGCTTCCTAGACCACTTTACTGCCGGTTTCTGGGTTTCTGTTTCTGTTATTAGTTGGCCGCCATTAATTTGCAAGTTTTAATTGATTATTTCGCGGCATCGCCAAGCGGGGGGCTTCCGAACCCAAACCGGAACCGGAACCCGATCCCGATCCCACTGCAAATTGCCATTTTATAAAGTGTTTACACCGAGCGCGTGTCCCCAAGTAATTAACGGAAAAACCAGTTAACAGTTTATGGCTCGTGACACTGGCAGGCGGTCTGCGCTAATGACTTGGCTCTAACACCTCGCAGACAAACAGAAAGGCCCTAAGACAAGGTTCTTGGTGAAGCAAAAGGGTTAGCAGGGGTTCCAATTACTTAAGGCAGCAGAGAAGCGATTTATTGAAGATATATATATTTTAGGATAATTTTAATCAACAATTTCAAAAGCTGGATAATAATAAAAAGCCTTTTAAAGACTGAGAAAACTCATAGATATTTCGATATTTATTTTTTGTTATATATAAACCTAATGCAGAATATAGTTTAAAATACTCCCTAAAATACATTCTGGCAACCTTCTCTTTAGCTTACTTCAGAACTCCAAAGCATAGTTTTTAAATCTAAAAAAAAATTAGTAGAAATGCCAAAGGACAGAATACTCGTAAATTAGATCGGATTAGTACTCTTCCATATCCCTTTCAATAGACTCTTAATCCCAACTTCAGACAAAATAATTTGGCAAACATTTCTAGTCCTCCTTTCTCTCCTCTTAGTTATCCAATTAAGAAAACTGAGAACAGTTTATAACAGCTAATTAAATGCCGGCATTTTCAGGACTCCCTGGAGTCTATGGTGCTTGGCTCAAATCCCTCATAGTTTTAATCGCAAAGTCATATTCCCGACATAAACAAAACATTGCCCTGCCGAGGAGTCCGTCCTCCTGGCCCAGATGCTTGCTTTGTGGCTTGTTTGGCCACACAATTGCCTTTGGTGGCCAATAAAACAGGCAACGTCATCGTCGTCAGCAGACCGAGAACTGGAGTCCCGACTATATATGCTATATATATATAGGGCTGGTCCCAGCTGATTCCAGACTAGCCTCGGCCACTTAATGCGGCCACAACAATAAAAAAGGAAATTTAATAAAGCACTCGACTCGACGCCACTCGTTGCCTACTTTGCGGCGCATAACAGCATAAACTATAAGGAAAGGACTCTGACTCGGACTCCAGATTGCACTGGCCACTTGAGCTTTGACAATGGGGAAAATTGCAACCAGTCTGACTTTGTTTTTCTTTCCACTTTTTCCCTAGTCCGAGAGACACTGCAAAAAGTAAGCTGGGTAAGCTGGAAAAGGTATTGGTTTAGAAGGGAATTCGAAATGGGGTTTATTTGAGCAGATTTAGCTAAGAGAGCTTGATTTAAGAGAAGTGAATTAACAAGCGATTATAGAGTTATTAAATGACTGGAAAATGAAACTTACTAATACAGTTATTAAAGTTTTGTAATTTTAATGTTATAGAGAATTAATTGGTAAATAAATTTTAAATTTGAATAACTTACAATCCCCTAAGCTCTTTACTAAGAAAACTGTCTTTGCTTTTGAGTTTTTTTTTTCTATTATTCTAGAGATTTAATAATTATAGTCCGCAATTTTTATATAAATACTTTTCCCACTGTACTCATCAGCTCCATTTTTTACCCCATTTCCTTCCATTGCAGTGGCCTGGTTCACGTTTGATCCGGTTCTGAGCGGCGGCGCCGGATCGGGCTTAATCTTTAGCAAAAACAATGCCACCGTTAGCGTCGAGGGCTGGGAGCACCGTGTGGCCCTCGGCTCCGTTGGATTCTCCCGCGGCGTCCACTACTGGGAGTTCACTATCGACAACTACACGGCGGACACGGATCCGGCCTTCGGAGTGGCACGTATCGACGTGGCCCGCAACAAAATGCTGGGTGAGTGCATCCCCTCTAGCTCTGGCTGTTCCTTAGCCCAGCTCAGTGGGTTACTGGTTGCATTGGAAATTCAATTAAAAATTCAGAGCAGGCAAAGGGAGGGAAAAGAAGTTTTGATCGGAAAAAGGTAGAAAAAAAAACCAGGAAAACCAGAAGTGGAAAATCTGCACAACAAATAGATTCTGGCGTTGACAAAAGATCCAATACGTATGCGGAAAGTTCGCAGCTAATAGATGCGAATTCAGAGGGGAAATTCGGGGAACTGGAAAGGGGAGCAAGGGGATACTGGGAACTTAAAACTTTGCCATTTTGCCGCCTCGCAGGGCGAAGCCAATAAAATCGAGTGCCAAGTGGAGGCGGGGGCGTAACGAAAACTTTTGCCATTTCTTGTTGCATGTGCGTGGGGCGGAAGGCGCAGAGTTTTCGTTACCAGACTGAGACAAACACAAACAAAGGCGGAAAAGCGCACAAAGAACGGAAGACGCGGAGGCGCCTTGAAGTATGCCGCAGCAAATTGATTGAAAATGTGCGTGGTTGCGTGGGAGGAGGCTCTAGGCGCGAGTCGATACCCAGGGCGACTTAGAATGCAGACAAAAGTAATTAAAAGTGCGGCACTTAAACTTTTGTCAAATGCAAAAGTTTATTCTTGCCACAGAGCATCGCTTGCTCTTATTTTTTATTTATTTTTCTTTAATTTTTTGTTGTAGAGGACTCGCTGTGTATCTTTTTTCACTTAGACAATTTATTCCCCAAGCTGCTCACGCGCCATTTAACACGTGCCCTCCGGCAGCAGCGTCCGCTCGCTGGAAAAGCGGCAGAAACTACGGAAAACTGAAGTTTTGGAATTAAATTTTCATATGCAAAGCGAGGCAGGTGGTGCCCCCAGCGACTGACATTGACACTAACAGTTGCAGTTTCCAAGTTGTTTTACGACGACTCTCATGCGTTCTTAACCCACTCCCACTCTGTCCCTTATCCTGCCGCTTGTTGCTCTTGCATTTGTCAGTTATAATTCCGCAGGACTGGCGGGGCAACTGAGACTGGAAAGTGACAAGCTATGGATAGCAGGGGACTCCGGGGACTCAACTTGCCGGTTAAACTTTAAAGTTCACAACTCGGAATCATGGGGGAAGTCAGCGAAACGGAGAGCAAAGATTATGATAGTGAGGGATATTAATATTCGCCATAAATTAAAATAACGATTTGAGGAGATTAAATAGAGATTGGGGAATAAATAAAACAACTACATAAGGGACCAGGTAATAATGAAAGGAACCTTACTTTGGGAAGAGTAAACCCCATTAGAAATCCTGAGCCTTTAGTTCTCATAATTAGTTCTTATTCACATAATTAGTTCTTATGAAGAGGCCTAATTAATCCCTCAATTAAAACATTCAAACTAACTAATTTTACTAATTTATTTTTCAAATCCCCCTTTAGGCAAGGACGAGAAATCATTCGCCATGTACATCGACCGACAGCGCTCCTGGTTCCAGCACAATTCCGTGCACGAGAGGCGGGTCGAGGGCGGCATAACCACGGGAAGCACCATCGGAGTACTCCTCGATCTTGAGCGGCACACACTGAGCTTCCTGGTCAACGAAATGCCACAGGGATCGGTGGCCTTCCGGGATCTCTATGGGGTCTTCTACCCGGCGGTGAGCATCAACCGAGGCGTCACCCTGACCATGCACACGGCCCTGGATGCGCCCAAGATGGACTACTTCTAGGGAAGGTCGGATGGGATCCGAAATAGCAAATTGTGTACATAAAAAGAGGGAAGAGAGAGCTTGGCATTTGACGACAGTTATCGGTGTCTATATAGAGCATTACCTTAATACGAACCAACAGTTTACTCAAACAGCTTATATACTATATGTGTGTACGTGTAGTTTCGGGCAAGGTTCAGCGACATATCTCCACTTAATCGTATCTCTACTCGTAGTTCTATGGGTTCACTGTTTGAAAAACGCTGCGCCAAAAAGGAAATAAAATAATTAAAAGCATTTAACGTTAATTCTACTTGTAAAATATAATAAAGAAGCTCTGAATGTTTTGCCACACACAGAATAAAGCCAAAAATCAAGCACCGTGCAACCACAAAATTTAAACTTAAATCGTAAACACCAAAAAAAACGAATTAAATTTAAACGCAAGCGATGAAAAACTGAGGTAAAAATCCAATTAGCAATTAGTGTAGCTAAAAATCAGCATCTGTATGTCATATATATACGCATTTGTTTGAGGCTAAAATAAAATCAAAATCAGCGTGTTTTTTCGGGGAGAAGTTTTTTATTTTAAAGACTGAAAGCAAGTATTCTTTTTAAGTACGAAGGAAAAGAAAATAACACGTTACAAATTAAGGCCTCAATTAATCACAACAAAAATTCAAGAAAACTTTTGCAAATTAAATATTTAAGAGCACTGCAAGAATTGCATTAAACGAAAACCAATTTAAAGCCAACAGTTTCGCTTATAAAATCAAATATGCATCTGAATATTAATGTTTAATGTACAATTAAGTTCCCTGTAAATATTGATGTATTTTTTAATACCTTAAAACCATTGGCTATTCTAGTTTTTTCCTATTTAAGGTGTAATGCATACAATTAAATTCCACTGTACGTACGGACTATTTATACTTTTCAACTTAAGCCTATCTACAGCGAAAAAAACGACAATTAAACTTAATTACCAGTACTATGCATGTTTAATATTTATAATTGTAATAATATACAAACAAACCGAAGAGCAAAACGACAAAAAAATGTAATTGCATAGGCAACAACCAGCACACACATAAAAACACAAGTAAATGAGTTTATTTAACAAAAAACGAAAATAAAATAAATATGAAAAAAGGCGTAATAAAACTAAATACCTTTTCTATGCCTCGTTCGGGCGAATATAGATGGATTTAAGGTAAGCCAATCTGGGAATTTCGGGTAATATCAAGCGGGAAGGAAAAAATACTTTTTAATTAGAGCCGAGCTGAGTGCAAATCTAAAAACTTTCCCCTGTTTTCCGCGTTTGCATTAATGGAAAAGCCTCACGCAAGCGGGAGTTCGTTGTGCCAATTTCTGTGCTGATTCCCGTGTTTGTTCTGCTTAAGCGGCAAATGTGTCGCCAACAATGTGGAATTCTGGTTTGTTGTTTTGGCATTCCCATTCACACACAACACGTACACAACCCACAATGCCCCACACACTTTCGCAAATTACACACTTAACTTTGGCGCCGCGTTTGCTTAGAAAGCCGGCATGTGTCAGCAGCAAGAGTCGGGGCAGGACAACAATTGTTTGCTGCTTTTGACAAAAGCATAAATTTTAATGAGCACAGTGCACGGTGCACAGAAAAAACCGCCAAAGAAACTATTGTTATTTGGGATGCACATTGTTTGGAACTCTATTTATGGAGAAGAGTCCTGCGAGCGGGAAACGCATCAAAGTGCAATTTGTATATCCGGGTTGCAGTTGGCGAAACTGACAAGGAAAAGCGCTTAGCTGCGGCCCCACTTCCGCCTCCTGTCGAGGGAGACAGGCGGCAAGAGATGCCAGAGACAGGACATGGGACAGAGGACGCAGGACATGCAGCAGCAGCTGCTCCATAGTCGTCTGCTTCATAAATCATAAAAAAGAAAACTTTAGCCGCACGTCGCCGAACAAGAGAAACTCCCATCCGCCGCCTCACATTTTCACATTTTCCCAGCTCCCCTCGGCGCCCCCGGAAAAACTTGCCCCCGCAAACTAACCAACAGCTGCTAAGTGTTGAGTAAATGTTTTCGCGCCTCGTTGCGCTCTCGAATTCCCAAAACGTTTCCAGTTGTCGTTGTTGGTGTTGGCTACATAGCGGATGTGGCACGTGATTGCAGCAGTTTACCCGCACAATCTCATAAATAGGAAGAAAAGCGGAGTTTTCAGGCTTTATTGGCAAATATTTTTTATCTGGTTTTCCCCCAAAACACATGGCCAAAGATTAGGTGAAGGGTTTTGTGAAGTTATCTTGAATGTATAACAATATGTTCTTTAATTTATTATTTAATGTTTTCTTGAAGTTATTAAAAGAAATATAAGAACCCTTCCTATTACTCCTCTCCTGGAGATTCTGTGACTTCCTTTAGGTGACCCTCTTGATCGCCTCTTTCTCCTCGATTACTCTCCGTACTCTCCTCTTTGGCCACCGTATCAGCTTCCTCGTTTGCCTGATTCCCCTCCTCCGCAGCTTCTGTGGTCAGTTGGGTAACCTCTTCCTCTACCGGCGATCCTGTGGTCACATCTTTGCGTTCTTCGCTCGACTCCCAATACTGCATTACCTTTAGGATCCTAGGCATGATCGTACGCCTGGCGCTTATGCCCCAATGCATGTCCATGTGATTCCACTTGCGATACAAATGGTTCTCCACGACATTGGGCAGCAGCTTGGCCAGCCGCTGGACATCCTCCACAGCCGAGAGGTAATCATTGCTGCCGTAATACAAGGCCACCGGAGCCGTGATCCTTTCCAGGCGATAGTCTGGCGGAGTGGGCCGTCCATAGAGACGCTGGTTCTCCTTGGCATCGTAATCGAACTGACAGAAGCGGTCTGAGGTCTGCAGCTGCAGATAATGAACGGGTTGCTTAACATTGCAGCCACCGGGCAGATGGCCCAACACCGCAGGATACATGGTCTGGGAAACGATTTTAATTAATAAATAAAAGCAAAACAGATTAACAATCACTTACCATATTGAGTTCCTCCCGATTCTTGCCCACAATCTGCCAGTAGAAGCGTACACATGTCTTCATGACTCCTGCAGACTGGAGGCACTGATTCAGGTATATAGGTGAGTTGGGAAATAGCTCAAAGTTCTCTCCAAACACCCCGATTCCCATACGTGCAATTCCCATGAGCGGAGCCTTCATGTGCCGCATGAAGGCCACCGGGGCCAGGGCACTCATCAGATGGATCTTGGCATTGTATTCCGGCCTGCTCGATGCCATAACAAAGAAGCTAGTGGTGCCCTGGGAGTGGCCAAAGTAGCTCAGTCTTTGGTAGCCAGTTTTGACCAAGATAGCATCGATCATGGCAGGCAGGTCGTACATTCCGATCTCGTGCCAGGAGAAGCTCCAGTAGGCCTTGTCCGTATTGGCATTCAGCTTGACATGGCTCCGGGAGTAGCGATTCCCTCGGCAGTTGGCCAGCCAAACGTCATAGCCATTGTCGTAGAGGTAGTAGGCCAGACCACTGTGCGGGCCCATTATAATCCAAGTGGCGGAAGTGTCCTGCAGGCCGTGAACCAGCAGGACAGGCTTGGCACCTGGTCGGGGAATGCGATGAAGGGTCAAGACATACTTGTCCTCGGTGGTCACCTGGTGGGCTTCAGCTGGATACTTGTACTTTTCCAGGAGTTGTAACTGCTCGAAGGAAGAAGTTCGATAATCAGAGACTTAAGTTAGGGATGTTAACTAACCGTTGTAAGACGAGCATCTTCCAGGACACTCGCCGGAAAGCTATCCTCTATGCCCCCGAGAACGGGCGAGAGCACTCCTGCTAGCACTGCCAAAACCCAGATCGCGTGTCGCATGACGTTCGATCCGTGACTAAATCGAGCTTGCTCCGCCAACCCACTGGGTTACTAAAGAGCAGTAATTAGTACGTGCTGTTTTCTGGGTAATATTTTTCGGTGTGCTTATCGGAAAATCGCGGCATGCTCAATTTCAGTTACAGTTTTGTATATATGCTGTTCTATAACTCGCTCAAATTTGAGCAAATCAAAATTCAGTTTTCTAAAACTCATGGTCAAAGTTCAGAGAGTGGACGGCGTTAATTGGTAGCCAAAAGTCCCAGCATTTAATTAGTTTGCAATTCTCTGAAAAATCATGCGGAACGGCTAGACAAGATATCGAAATAATTTCTATATATTGGGAAATTGCATTGTAGTCAATATTAAAAAAAAAAAGATTTATAATAATTGTTTAAAAATATTTAAGGGGAAATTATGTAATTCAGAATTGAAATAAATAAAGGTATTAAATAAATATATAAAAACCATAAAGTAAGAGGGGCTTATTGCTGGAAAAATTGTAAATGATCTCTGAGAGAGAGAGATACTCTATTTAATATATGCTTATGAAGTTTTACCTTTACTCGAAAAGATAACCCACCAATAATTTCCAACCGGGTACCTAATATGGGAGCTCACTTGTATGTATATTTTTTTTATTTTATTATATTTCTTTTTACTCTCAGTGATATTACACTGCCCACCACTACGGCTAATGTGTTCAAAGCCCTTGAATCCATTCGAGGGCCCATCCATATCCTATTCCGCACTGCCGGCCAAATCAAAACGTACTCCTATTAATCCGATTTGGCATGGCCACTTCCTAGAAATGTTTGCCGGCTTAATTGGAAAATTAAATTTTTAACTCAGTTTTGTGTGTGGAGTGGCCCGTGTCCACTCGGCAAACATTTGAATCGTTGGCCGGCCCTTTCAGTCAGCCGAATCCACGTCATCGCATTCTTTTTTCGCAATTGATTGGCAAAAATTGATTTCAGCTTCTGCATAAAATATCTGGCGCTCTCCTTTATTTGCAGCAACTGCTGTCACGGGCGACGACGGCTGACAGGCTGACAAAGCGGCGCGGATGGCAAGGAATTGGGCTGGAATCGGATTCCGAATCCGAATCCTTCCCTGCCGGATTCGGATCCGGACTCCGATAGGCCTGATGTGCGCTGGCCAACGTTTCGACATTTGACAAATAACTTAATTCGGCGTTGTCACCACATGTTGGCAATGCCAGCCCAGACGAGGCAGCTCAAGGGAGCACCGGGAAGGAGGACGTGAGGTGGTGGTCCTGGCAACTTGACATCCCCTGGCATGTGGGCGCCAGTGGGCGGGAATGGATGTGGCTCTGCACAAGTCAGTTGGCAGCATGTTGAAGTTGAAGCCTCGGTTTCATGCTCGACAGGCGTGAACTCCAAGGGGCAGTCAGGGCCATCAGGAAGGAGCCTTTAAAATTAAGCTGCGAGCTGGGTCAATTTATCAATATAACACCGAAGCGTAGGCCCAGTAAGGTGGAAAGATGTCAAGCTTCGATTTAATCGGTGTGGTTACAGTGTCTGAGAAGTGTTTTATTATTATCTGGGCTCTCTCAGGGGTCCCTTAATGGTGTTTCAAAGGTTGATACCGGTTTAATTCAGATAGCTATAATAATAACAATATAAAATAGGAATTGCTAGCATATTATATTAAAGAAAGCTTAACTAGACTAACAAAATACTCCAGATAAAATATAAAACTATATTTAATTGACACTCAAATAAACTCTTAGCTACAAGAGTCTAAACACCTAACCGTTGCCCTTTTGACCCACTTTTTGGAGTCCAAAACTTAAGCATTCTGTGGAGTTGCCCAATTTACCCGTCTCACCTTTAATGGAAGGCGGTTCCTTTAAGTCCCGACGCGTGCCACGACAATTAGGCCCTCTACTCAATGCCTTGCCGTGATTATGCTGCCAACTGCCAATCAGAGGACAATCAACAGGCCTAAAGTGTGTTGCAACTTGCAGTTGGCGGTTAGCAAAGGTCCCAGGCCGATTGGCCAACAATGAAAACGAGACCAATCAATTGGCCCGCTGAGCCCTTGGTGAGACAATGGGAGCTCAGCTTCAGCTTGTAGCCTTAAATGCCCAAAGCCACAAACTAACTACACTGGGGAAAAGTAGGTATAACTCCATTTATTTAGTTCACCTTTCCTGAAGTTGTTGGCCCAAAAAAGTAGAGCAATCGCATTAAAGTGTATCTCGACACGAAGCTCGTTAGCAGCAGCCTGCCTGCCTGCCTGGAGATTATGATCAGCATTGTCTGCCTTAGTCGTGGACTCACATTAGTTGCAGCAGTTGCTCAGGGGGGCTACGGAGCCCCTCGAACCAGCCCCCTATGTAACGCACGTGACTTTTAATCACGCGCGCATAAAATTTCATGCGAAATCTTTGTCTTGGCCGATAGTAGTTGGGCTTACAGACGAGCTTTTGGCTCATTAAGGCTCAGAAGGCTCACAAAAATAAAAGTGCGTGGAGCCTAAGTGAAAAAGTGGCGTGAGAAGGTCAGCCGTTGGGGCTTTACGACTTGGAAAAGTTTTTGGCCCAGCGCCAGCGACTCCATTTTATTCGGCCAGTCAAAGGAGCAACTTCCCTTTGGAGTCAAGTCCTGGGCCGAGGGTCCTGCACTCTGGCCGACGGTGATGGTGGCCAGACTTGATTCGGAGCCAATTACAATTCCTTTTTTAGCTGTCAGAGCCGCACTCAAGTCCAACGCCCACTGGCAGCCGTTAAAAAGGGGGATCCCGCCCCCGGCTTGTCTGCGTTTTGTAATTACTTTTGTGCACGTGCCACAGTACATGGATCCGGGACCAGCCTCCGGAATTTATTTCTGCAGTGCGACAAGTTCAGGGTCAGCGACTGTGAATCAGAAACAGAAAGGCCTTTTTGCAGCAATTCAATATTTAAATTTTTTGTGGGGAAATAGCAAATGTGGAATAAAAGTTAATTAATTTTAATATTTAATGGCATTTAAATAGTTGATTTAACCAAGCGAGCGAGCAGCCTGGCCATAAATTCTGTCCCAGCCCCAGTTCGATTCCCATAGCCAATCCCCTTGCCCGTGATGATGGGCTTGTTAATTTCTGTCGATAAAAATATGATGCTCTTTCCATTAATTACGCCATTATTTGCGTATTGTCAGGGGCCTGGTCCCGACTCCGGCCATATCTGGAGGCGGAGAATCCTGGTCGGCCATCAATAAAATGAACGAGTGATAAAGGATTACAGCCTGACAGCGGCGATGGCCGCGGAATTGATTAATTTATGGAAATCGAGAAGATTTTCGGCACTGGCCAACAGAACTCGGCCGGAATTCCCTCTTACGTGGGAATTAACGCCAATTGAATGGCTTCCCTGCTGGCGAGTGTCACTCGTGAGCCTTGTAAAAGATGCATCGTTATTTAATTTAATATGATTCGTAAACTGAAGCCGTAAATTAATTGAATTAAGCCCATTTAATGAAAACTTGTTTTACCGACTAATTGCGCACAGAGAGCGGAGCGGGAAAGAATTAAATTTCAGTTAACGACATTTGATTTGACTTTGATTTGAGGGGGGGAAATCATTGGGGATGGGAAAATATCTTAATGTCTTCATGTCTGTTGGAAATTCGCCATCTCAAGTTTTGGAAGTGAATATTTGTATCTTATTTACAAGAGGATTAAACTATTCACATCTGCCGCTGTCAGAACCCAGTAAACCTCTCTTCAAATACCTTAAGGTACTACATAAAATCCAGCAGCTTAGCCTTAACCCATTGCCTGACCAATCAAGAAATAATATCCATAAAATACCCACACTTTGTTCATTTCATTATCAATATTCCTGCTGGCGCTGAAAGCAGAAAAATAAATGTAATATGCGCTGTAGTCCTTTTCATTACGATAATGAAATATATCAAGAGCAGTTTATGGGGATTACTTACTTAAATGTGAGAGGCGCATGCAAAGAGCAGAGTCCGGAGTGAAAACACGGCGTAAAGTCCACAGGAAAGGCAGGATGGCAGCGCCAAAGGACATGCGTGCAAATATAATCGGCGAGGCGAAAGCCGCAACTATAACACGGAGCTGTAACGTTGAGCACGCCAAGGCAGGGGCATAATTATGGCATTATCACACTCACACACGCGGAACTAACGATAATCAATTGAGAAATGTTTATAATGAAGTGGAGCTGCCAAAAGGGTTTTGGCCCAAACCACAGCGAGTTATGCACTGGAAATATGTAAAAGGAAAATGCCATCAAGGAACTAAAGTGTTATCTAAGAGGATTTTTATATAAACATTCAATAAATACTTATTAAAATCCTTTCTTAAGAAAGATCAAGTAAATTAAACAGGCTTGCTAACTATTTTTGGTTGTTAAAAATTCAATGAAAATTCCTCCTATTTAATCCTTTACCAATTTTGGTTCAGTGCACTTTTAGCGTTATTGTGAGTAGCCAGGCGCTAAGCACTTCATTTCTCCTGCCACGCCCCCTTTTCCTTGGCCATTTTCACAACTTCGTGGTTCGCGGCGGGGCGTGTCAGGGCAAAAACGCCTAGCCAGCAATCTACCGATAGCGTGTGTGCCCGCCAAACGCTCATTGAGCTGCCCAGCAACCCACCGGGCCACCGAGCCACTAACCATCTCATCATCCCTTTTCCCTTTTTCCCTGATAAATGGGCTAAGTATACGTTGGCCAGAGAGATAAACATGGCCAACACAGGCATACACACACTCTCACACGCCGCAGACCACAGAGTGTATTAAGTGTGTGCCAGAGAGTGTGTGGCCCATTCATGACAACGTCCATCATAATTCATTGGGTATCGAGTTGGGCTCCGAGGTTGGGAATGGTGGGGATATGGCCTGGAACCGGACCGGACTGCATTGTAATGGAATTAGCATACACAAGACAAAGTTGCCAGTCGCGCATTCAGCGATAATTGAGTTTAGAAATGGGAGTACAGAGGGGTATCTACACTGGGGAAAAATAAGGGGGAATTTAAAAAGGATAATTGGGTATCTTATTAGGCTAAAAAATAAAATCTTGGCCTTTTCGATTTAATATTAAAATAACTAAATTTATAGCATTTATTTTATATTTACTATTTTACTTTTAATCTTGCATTTATTATAAATTTGTTTAATGTCCCTTTATAAAATTGTTTAAAATATTTAAAAGCTTAAAAAAAAAAATGTGCTATTTATTTTCTCTGTTATTAGACTCTTTAAAAACAGTTCCTAAGCAGGGCATTGAAATGCAAATGCAGTCAGTCAGTCAGTCAGAAGGACTGACAGGAAATGTGGCGCAGCTTCGTTGGCTCAGCTCAGGGTTAAATGCAGCCCAGGTTAACCCATGATGACACTGCCGCCGAAACAAAGACACGCCTGCGGGCGCCTGCGATGAGATCCAGGAAACCTGGAACCTGGGACCACAAGCCAGGAGCCGCACAAATGCAACCGCTGCCGCATCTAATTTATGCCAAGAGCAATCGCAACCGGCAACTGCAACTGCAACAGCGAGTTAAATGCCAATGCCGCCTTATAAACGAGGTGAACTTTTCGCGCTGCCCCCCTGAAGTTCAGAGGGCAATAAACTGCCATGGTTGTTTATTGTTTAGTGGGTCTAACAAATGAGTTCAGCGGAAGTTTAAGCCTGAATGGGAGCTTAAAGAAGAACTTGTTGGAAAATAAATATTTTTAATGGTTAAATGGATTGAAAAAGGAAATAAATTTAAGTATTTTTCTGTTTCAAATATTTTCATTTAATGGAAAATTATATTTAATCAATAAATCATACAAAATTAATGTATCATTACTATCTCATTTATTTGTATGAAATTCCGTTATTTTAAAACTTTAGGAAGTTTGCTCTAGGAGTCTTTTAAACATATAAAAAGTCTCCAAATTTATAATTAATGTATTTTTGTCTCCGTTAGATAGATTTTTATAATAAAATGACCATCTGTAAATGCATAAAAAACTCGCTTTCCCGAAGTTAGCTTCCTCTCTTGTAATTACAAATATTTTCCATGACCCCCTAATTTTTCCCCTAGAGCGTAAAGTTAATCCATTTCTTGTACGCTTTGTCCCACCCTACGGGTTTCAACTGATCTCTTTCCAATTGTCCTGCTCTTTTTGCTGCATCTCCTCTGTCCTTTTAGGACTGTAAAGACCAGCGCGAATTCAAAGCGTTTTCACCGACTGTTTTGGACAAAGCGTTTTGTTGGAGAAACTCCACCGATGCCCCCCCTGGCAAGTGTCACTTAAAGGCATATCGTTGTGTTTTTTCTGGCCCCAAGTTCTTTTTACCAAAACTGCAATTCGAGCAATGCAGGCAACTTTTCCCTTTTTTTTTGTCCTGCCAAAACACTCTGCTTTCTTTCAGTCCCAGTTCCAGCTGAAGTCCCTCCTCCCTGTGCTTTCAATTTGTGTGTACATAAATTTCGAAATGGACTTCTCGTGTTTGGGGCCCCGACAGAAAAAAATGTACAGAAAATAGCGAAAGAAAAAAGAAATAACACTGAAAAATAAATAAAAATGGAGGGGACGCTTTGCTCCCTGAAAAGAAATGGTGGATGGGTGGTTGGGTGATTGGGTAGATGGCGTGCGGAAACAAGTGGCCATGACTGCAGAAACGGCAACAACGACAGCTGGAGATAGTGTGGCGCGAGGCAGCTGCATAAATAACGCAACAAAGACCCTGGACAAACGCCAATCGAGGAGAGGAGTCGCGTTCTGGGCCCTAAATGCCCGCCACCAAAGTCTCAAAGTGCATAAATTGTGCCAAGGAATTTGAATATATTTCAAGAATTACGAAATTCTGATAATGTGGGACACATTCTGGGCGTTCATTCCGCTTGCATTCGAGCAGCTTAAAGCGTTTGACCAAAGGTCCAAGTTGAGGCTATTCCCTTTGATTGTGTGGCGATTTGCTCGGCCAATGGAGCATGAAATTACAGAGGGAGTGGAGTGCCAGTGAGAGTGAGGGCATGTGTGCCTGTGTGAACATGTAAATGCTCACATAACCATACAGAAAACAAGGCACTGAAAAAAATTAAGAATGGTAGGTGAAGTTAGAGTTATAGACAGTTTTTGAAATAACCAATCTAAAGAGATTTTTAATAGTATTTATAAGTTTCCTAAGCCCTTTTCTTTGGCGTTATTTTAAATAAAATATATTGTTCAGCTAGAGAATTTACCCTCAATTAAGTATAAAATTTATTAGTAACAAGCCAATATAATAATTATAATTTTATTGTAAAATTGTTGGCTTTTCGAAGTTCGCTTCCTTTCTAGTTTTTCTTTTTTAGCTTCATGTAAGTTTTTCTTGCAGTTTTTCCCAAAGTGCAGTAAAAGGTCAAACGTTAAAGTCTTTATACACTCTAGACTTTATGGCGTTCTGCTCGACTGGGAAAGGGTCTCTGGTCTCCGACTTGGCTCCGCTCTTAGAAGAAACTGAGACCGTCGAAAGTCACACCAATCGAGATTGACTGGGAAGCCGGAAGGCGTTCATTGGGCGTGACACCAGAGCAGAACTTTGACGGTCACGAGGGAATGGAATGCCATAAATACTAATCAAATAAAGAGCAATCATATCGATTCGACTTACACCGTTCAATTACTAATTGAAAGAAGCACTCGTGACCGAGTCCGCGGCATTTTAAGTCAGAACCCGAAAAGGGTACAATCGCTCGTTAGCTCTCGCCCAGAAACGAAACCCCACAGCAACATATGCTCATATGGCTGCTTGGGGGGGCTAGGACTCCGGTGTCATCATTACCATGACTGGGATTACGATTACTGTCATCGTCGTGTCATCACACACACAAACCCACGAGGCGTCTTTATGGCTTTTGGCGCTGAAATGATAAGAAAAGTTTTTGCGCAACGCTTTGCCGGGGCTTATGTCCATGCTGGAAACATATGGCATATTGCCAGGCGAAACATTTAATGGTCTGCAAAATGGCCGGGGCCGGGACATTAAAAGTTGCTTAACCTTCATTAGGCGCCCGATTCCGATGCCGACTGTCAGGGAGACAGGACGAAATTTAATATGTGTCAAGTCCTGTCGGCGGGGGGCTTAATATCCCATTTGTGCAGGGCCGCCACGCTGCATCCTAATGATATGCTTGAAAGAATGGCAAATCACCGCAGTTGGCAGCCAAAGGAGCGGCATCCGGTGGAGCTTTAATCAGCGAAAGGAGTGCCAATGAGCAGGAGTAGGCGGAGTGGCAGTGCCAGTGGCCGTGAAGCACAATTTCCAGCTTGTTTCACGCCACAATGAGCCGGGTGCCACCAGAGAGGCGCTAATGCGGCGACATGGCATTATCCTTGTTCCTTTTTTCACGCGGAGTCTTGCTCCTGCGGCTGCACTCTGCCTGCTTATTTTGATAATCAAATTTGCGCAAACAGGCGAACAAGGAAAAAGGACGAAACAAGGGCCAAGGATAATAAGGGTTGAGCTCGGTGCACTATTACAATTAGATTGGCAAAACTTCAAGTTTCTGTGCAGTTCTTCTGGAATTTTTATGGAAGCGAAGGTCTTTAAGTAGCCCCTCCTTGGTTTAACAAAAAATATATTTTTAGTATCCTGTTTTAAATATAATTATATAAATTAGTATTGGTTTCTAAATATAGTTTTTTTTCTTCTTCCAAGAAACTTAATTATGATCTGAGAAAAACGCTTCAAGAACTGTTCCGCTTATGGTACCGTGCATAATAAGCTTGGCAAATCCAGAATGTGGCTAATTATTCGGTCAATTAGATTCGAACCTATAAAAGAAGTCGTCTGCGATCCGGGCAAGACGTTGGCCACACAATGCTTATTATTTCCCCGCTTCTCGTGTTTCTAGTGCTCGGCACTGCTGTGCCAAGTGGTTGGAGCAATCCCCATTTTATACTGGGCGGTTTACCGTACTTTGATTCACTACCTGTGCCCAGATCACGACACAACTCGATGGCTTTATGTTGCAATTCGCCTCCGCCGCCTCAAGTGATCGATTCAGCGATTAGTCAACGTCAACCGCTGTATTTGACGGAAAAGGACATCGAGGTCGACGCCAAGCTGAACACGGTGAGTAATTAAATAAGATATTAACACAGTATTCAGATCCGTAAACAAGAGCATTGGTAGGTGGAGTTAATTTTGAAGTACGGCTTTCCGGCCGAGACACATTACGTCGACACAACTGACGGCTACAAGCTATGTTTGCATCGAATTCCAAGGCAAGGAGCCCGGCCCGTTCTCCTTGTCCACGGACTGATGTCCAGCTCGGCCTCCTGGGTACAGCTCGGACCGAACAGCGGCCTGGCCTACCTCCTCTATCTCAAGGGTTACGACGTCTGGATGCTCAATACCAGGGGCAACATCTACTCGCGCGATCACGTGAAGGGCGACCTGCCCGACTCGGAGTACTGGGACTTTTCGTACCACGAGATCGGAACCTACGATCTGCCGGCTTCTGTGGATGCAATCATCGATAAGACGAGGCAGCAACAGATCCAGTACATCGGGCACTCACAGGGCTCTACGGCCTTTTTTGTGATGTGTAGCGAGAGGGCGGAGTACGCCAAAAAGGTGAGCATCATGCAGTCGCTGTCCCCAACGGTTTACCTGCAGGAAAACCGCAGTCCAGTGCTCAAATTCCTGGGTCTCTTCAAGGGTGGATTTACGGTAAGTGGTTGGAGGGAGTAATTCTGAAAATGGAGAACTAATCTGGAGCGTTATCACATATCGCAGTTGCTGGTCGAGCTTCTGGGAGGCCACCAGGTCTCGCTGCAGACGACGCTTATTCAAAAATTTAGTAAGCACATCTGCTCGTTGTCCGTAAGCACCAGTCGCATCTGCGCCATTTTCGAATATATAATTTGTGGCTTTAACTGGCACGGCTTTAATCAGGTTGGATTCTTGTCACAACTCCGAAGTGGATTATTCCATTCAATCGAATCTCTTGCAGACCCTTGTCCCTATTGTAGTGGGCCACTCCTCGCAGGGCGCCTCCGCCAAGCAGATCCTCCACTATGCCCAACAGCAGGGCCAGTCGGTGTTCCAGCGCTATGACTACGGCGGCGTCTTGAATCTCCTCCGCTACAAGTCCCTTTTTCCGCCCCTGTACAACCTATCCCTGACTCAAAGCAATGTCCATTTGTACTACGGCGCCGACGACTGGCTGGGATCCACTAAAGATGTCTCCCAGCTGCAGAATGCCCTGCCCAATTGCATCGGGAACACCAAGGTAGCGTCCAAAAGCTTCTCCCACTTCGACTTCACGATCTCCACGGATGTCCGTCCCCTTGTCTACGATCAGGTCATTAACCAGTGCGAACGTTACAAGTTGTAAGGATACTTACTTTTAGAGTGTAATTGATGTTTTATTATGAAAGAAGTATATACATTCAGAGATAATTCTGAGCCGAGACCTAAAAGTGTTTTCATTGTATACGTTTAATTATATTTCAGGAAAATTCTAGGATCGGTGCCAACCCCTTACTTGTTCAAAAACTTAAACAGAGGTTACGGATTTGTTGTCTGACATTCAGAATTTATTTCAAGGCTGTATGATCTTAACCCCTGGCAATTACTGCGATAATCAATACCAAAATGATTATTTACGGCTTAGCACTCTCATTTAGGCATTAATTTTTTAATTTCGCGGTATTTAAGTTTGTGACATATATAAAGAGTCCGCGTAGACCGGTTCCTCCAAAGTAATATTTTTGCCAAGATGAAAATAGTTTCTTTTCCTGCTCTTTTCACACTCTTGGCGATTGGTGCCGTGGCAGACGAGGTTCATAAGCGGTATAAATATCTGCTGTATCTAATTAACAGCCGGTGCTTTTTTTAACAGTATTCCGACGATGATTTTGATTTGATGAGTAGCCAAGCCAACCAGAATAGTGACGAGGAACCAAACCCTGCACCCCCCTCAAACATATCGCAGGAACAGGACTCCTCCTCAGAAGAGGATTTGTCTTCAGCTGAAAATGAAGTTGTCACTCAGAAACCTGTCCCACGTTCAAGTCCAACTCCAAGCCAAATTTCTGATCCTCGATTAAGTTTGATAGAACTTTTAGTTCGTGCTCAGTTTCTGCTGCGGAAAGAAATACGAGAGGCCAAGCAACAGCAATTGGCCCAAAAGAAGTTAGTTTCGGACCTTGACAATTTAATTGGGATTCAATCCCTGCTGAGGACATTATCACAAAGGGTCCATTCTGCGATGCAGCTAAAATTACAAAGGTTGAGAGCAGAACAAGCTCAGAGACTGGATGAAGCACCTACACCGAACGCACAGGCACCTGTAAGCGAGATCCGTTCAATAACACTACAAATTTACCTGTTAATATTTTTACTATCCCGAGTCACAGCCGCTGATACAACCGAAGTCGCTGTCCCCATCGCAAGTGCAATCGCAATTGCAAACACAGTCGAAGCCAAAATCGCTTGAGGAGTGGCAGTCGTTTATTCAGACACTGCCACCGTCCGTGTCGCAGGGGTTTTATGAGTCGCAGTTGGGGAGGCAGTTCCTGGGGTATTTGCAGCAGTCAAAGTTGCTGGCGGAGTTGGAGGAGTTACTGTCGCAGCCGCAAGCCAACAATTAAGGAGCTTGATTGATTTAATAAAAACATATCCACTTAGGGATCTTTAAACTTAATCTATGAAACCAGCTTACTAAATGTGGACATCCGTAATCAGGATAAAACGGTAGCCCACATTCCCTACTCGAGCGACAATGGAACGAGCAGAGTTGGGCGGATGGTGGGTCGATAGCTGATTAGTTGTTGGAAAGAATTATATATGGGCATATCAGTCAAATGCTAAACCAGGGCCATGGTTTTGTTTCGTGTATTTTCATAAATAAATGTAAAAATTTGTATAATACAATTGATCCATATCCACTGTTAACTACTTTTAAAGGCATTTTTATGTTTATTTATATAGCAAGGAAAACATTTGATTTGCTGGGACTTTTTCTATCAAATCTCTTTATTGCAATCTAATAAGAATAAAAGAATTCAAAATATTACGAAATATTGTTCAATAAACTGTTAATTTTAATTTTGCTTCTGATCTATGTTCAAATCGTACGTTCGCGACCCAAAACATAATGTTTTTGTAATTGCTTCGCGTTAAGTGCAAGCTGGTGGAAGAAACCTTTTGTGTTAAGTAATTATTTTAAGTAGTACTATTTGAAATATATAAACACTTTTAAATTACTTCAAACCAATAATTTTATATTGATTTTCGTTTGCGACACGTACGTTTGCGACCGGTACTTAATTAAAATAAAAATAGAGAAATGGAGATGTTTCTTTGGAAAAGGACTCAAAAGAAATCTACATGAATCTTTTTTAAAAGTAAAGTTATTGCTTTAGAATATTCCGACCCAATTCGCAGAATTTTTTTCATTTTACTAGATTAAGCCAAAGTCGACGTTCATTCATCGTACGTTCCCGACCGCATGTTTTTTGCCAATATTATGAAAATGAAAACTCAACAAACCCCATCATTTACACTAAGCAAAGAGCTAACAAAATACTATCGAATGGCAAAAAAAAGTTTCAGAAAACGTTTTTTTTATATATTTTTATGCACTAAAAGCGTACGAACGTACGTGTAATACTTTCTAAGCCCTGGGATATCAATTAAATGAAAGGTGATTGAATATTACCTGTTTTATTTTGCTTATGTGGCAATGAAAGAGTCTTACATGAATTCCAAATGTTAATAATCCTTAAAATAGTTACGTAGTTGAAAATTGTTACATTTTTTCAGTCAGGATCTACTTTCATTATGGTAAGTATTTGTATTAAAAGTATGAGTATTTGTATTTATCACCGATATAGTTGGATATAAGTACCCCATTCTCAAGGCTGTTGCGTAATCTTTTTGCTAATCTTTCCGCTTATTATGCAACGCCTGCATATTGATAGCATTATCCTCGTCAGGCATTTTCATTTAAAGCATGATCTTTCTAATTTCACAGTAAATTTGTGTCGAACCTATATAAGAGGCTGCAATGATTCGCCCCAAAAGTGAGTGTAATATCAACATGGCAATAGTCTCTTGTTCGACGCTTTTCACGCTCCTTGCTATTGGAGCTGTAGTAGACAACGAATGCCTTGGATTATTAAATGGAAAATTGGTAAGAGTAGAAGACTTTTAGATCAGAAACAGTCATCGATATAATATGATGATTTCAAATCAGGAATTTGGAAACGCACCCCTGGATCTGGAACCTGTCGATAAGATAGAATCACTGGTCATTAAACCGCAACCAGAGACAGGACCTCATTACGTGTTGGCTCCCTCCACTAACGAGCTAGATGTCAATCTTTCCACCGATATATCTGCTTCATTACTGAATGTGGTCCAATCCCAAACGAAGTCTCCCATATGGATTATCCGCGTTCCGCCAAGCCAGTCGCCATTGTACCTGGTCTTAGTTTCCCAAAATAATAATCTAACCCAAAGCTTGGCCCAATTAGATCAGCAAGAGTCACGAAATCTCGAGAAAGATCGCTTAACTCAATCACCTTACGATCTCGAACAGTTGGAGTCTCAAATTCAAAATGTGGCTGCACAAATACGTGATCTTCAGTCTGTCTCGCAGACAGAAGAATATCAGTCAGGGTCACAGTCCCAATCACGAAATCAAACTATACAGAGCTTACTCGAATTACTTGACTCTCAGTCACAGTCTCAATCACAAAACCAAACTATACGGAGCTCAGACCCATTAATTGACTCTCAATCACAGTCTCAACCACAAAATCAAAGTGTACAGAACTCACAGTCTCAGTCACAAAATCAAACTGAACAGAGCTCACTCGAATTACCTGACTCTCAGCCACAGTCTCAATCACAAAACCAAACTATACAGAGATCAGACCCATTAA